>SNVD02006854.1:0-26568 GCA_013180625.2 Boswellia sacra | reverse complement strand
ATCAGCCAGATTTAGGGTCAAAATCTATCTCAAAATGGCTATGCATAGCGGTTGTGATCAATAATGTGGAGCCGCTAATCCGTAAGATCTGATCGTTTTTCCATCGCCCCATGCTTCCATTCGATGTGATGAACTGCAATAAAGGATGGGAGGGAAGTATGTCGTGCAAGGTCAATTTCTAGAGGTGGAGTTGAAATTGACCGATTTAGCCTTAAATTCGAGGATTGGAGAAACTCCTTAATTCTCTTAAGTCGTTGATCCGCTTCTCCCTCGGACATAAAGCCTAAACACAAACAATCAGGAAATAACAATCAAGAATCAGAAGTAAAAACAGAATAACAAATTGATTAGAAAATCAATCCCCGGCAACGGCGCCAAAAACTTGATGCGTTCGAAACTAGCAAGTATACTAGTCGCACAAGTAATAAAGTGATAATTAAGATATCGTTCCCACGAGGATTGATTCTAATTGAATTTGTTATTTCCAGCAACAATAACTAACAGGGGGGGTTTTTGTTGAATGATTAACTAAATGAAATAAGAATGCAAAGAAGAATAACAAAACAGAAAGTTAATTTGAATGAAAAATCAATGAGAGAAAGCTGGTTAAGGGATCCTTCTCTACCACAAGATATGGATTTGCGAATTAATCATAGAATTGTCATCCAATTACAGCATTGAAGTTATCAACCGTAGATAACAACAAGCTCTGTTATCCCAATCTTTCCTTACTTTGTTGTTAAATAAAACAAGCTCTTTATTTAATCTCTATCCATTAAACAACCTAGAACAAGCTCTCTGAGTTTAATTCAATGGATGCATTATGATAAGAAAGATAGGTTGATCTAAGCAATAAACACACAAGCTCGGATTATTTAACTTAGGTTATATTCTCCAATTGTAATCTCTGATCACAATTTTGCTACTAATGATTAGAAATTCAAGACAATTACGGATCAAGATTTCTAGTCTAGCAATAAATCACAACCAGATTATATTCAGTTGGCCACTCAAATACAATCAGCAAGCAAATCATAAGCATTAAATATGGGAGAATACAAGCAACTTCAATTAGAGAATTGGATAACAATTCCTTACACAATCAACTTACAAAAACCATATCAGGGGCTTTGAAATCACCCTCAACCAATTCAGATTCAGTTACACATGTTTAAGAACGTGGTAAATACAATACAACATGGAGACATTCCAGAAAATGAAAGGGAAGGGAAAAACTTAGCAAATTTGATGTAATTCTCTTTGGATTGTAGTTCTTCCTCTTTCCAAGCTTCCTTTCTCCTTCAAGAACTCCAAGAGATGAAAGAATTCCAGAGCTGCAGCCTCCACCACGTTCTCCCCTCTTCAAGTTCTGAAAATAAAACCCTAAAATGTGTTTAAATACTCTGCTACAGTGAATTGCTACAGTGCCCCGTATTATACATGCTACAGTGACTTGTGGAATTATATTTCTATACATCTCACACTGTTTTGATTACAACTTTTGGTACACTGAATGGATTTATAAACCGTAAATTTCTCCAGAAAATAGACTTCGAGAGCTTTCCAACGGTATATAATATGTCGTCGGGTTCATTGTATATCAATACAATTAAATCCGAGAAGATCACTGACTAGCAGAGGTGAAAATGAAGGGTTTTACTCCATTTTTGTGCAAGTTGCTCCAAAACTCCTACAAACATCAAAACACACAAAAACATAAAAATACCACGGAATATAGCAAAGAAACATGGACGAATTGATATAAAAGTAATACATAAATGGACACCTATCAAGTGCTAACTTCAACCTCAAGATCAACAACCTTCGCATGCATGAAAGATTTAAAACCTAGAGAACTATTTTTTTTAAATTAGTTGGAGTGATCATGACTGAAAGTGATGGACAAGTCATAGATGAAGTAATCCTACTCAACTCAAATAGCATCACAAACAATGTCAAATGCAGGCTGAAATTTATCCAAAAAAATTTTGTGAAGCATCCACAACAAGGTCTCTATCTCTCCAAGGATACAAAGGAAAATATCACCATCAAATTGTATGAATTTGAAGACTATGAACCTGGCTCTCCAAGAGGAGCGAATCCTGATAGACCTATCACAGAAAGTTAAGTTTTGAAAAAGCCAATTGTAGCATCAAGGATATCCGAATGATGTCTTTGATGTCACTATCTACTTAGTATTCCCTTTAATAGCTACTAAAAAGAGGAAAAGAAAAAAAGAGACGTTCAAACATTGAAACTCGGAGAGTAAGGCGGATCATAGCACGTTAAGCTGAAGTGGTTCTCATTGCAAATCTGAAAGGTAATTAATGCTTCTCCAATTTCCTCTGATTTTCAATTATAATAATGAATTCAGTTGGAAGATTGAAGCACACATCACTACAAGAAATTTTCACATATTTATCACTTTGTATTTTTTTTATTTGGTGTTTTTTGAAAAAAGCGAGAACTATAACATTAATATGAAAGTCAAACCCATATTTTCTTCGTACTTGTCACTTGTTATTTTGATTATATTACATATTTCTCACATTTTTAGATAGTGACAAGTAATTAACAAGTAATTAGGATACATATGAAAACAAATGAAGTATTTAAACTTAGAAGTAATTTTTAGGGGTGATTATGATAAATTATAATATATTAGACTCCCATGTAATTTTTACAACCTATATAAACAAAACTTCATCTCCCCCAAAACCTAACCCTAAATCCAGCTACTTGTTCGAGCTCAACACGATCTACACCGACTCTTTAGCTGAATACGATTTGAAGAAGATCGGCTCTATATATAGGAGGAAGCCGCTGATCTTGCTACGCCACGTTGTCCAGGTTGGAGCGAGCTTCGGGTGGTGGTTCGAGTCTCGGTATGTGGATAAAGTCATGGAGCGATCTGATGAGATGTTTAAGGTGAAGATTTTGAATCACTTTATTAAGTGTTTTGGTAATTGATTGTATCTTGCATTTTCATGAACGTTGAGATCAAGTCCTGTTAGTAAATTTGTAAGAAAAAATGCTCGAGTCTTTATTGTACTTGTTAATTGTGAGGTTTCGTGGTTTATGTTGATGTAGCTATTGTTGCTGGCATTTTTTAGGTTAGAGCTGCTGAGCTTCAGAAATTATTGGTGGAACTTGTTCCGGTATGTCTTGTTTGTTAATAGTTAGTTTTTGTTTGATGGTGATTCTGAGCTTCTAGAGATGTAAAATGTAGTTACGATTTGTTTTGTTGGAAAAGAAGTGTACTAGTGGCGGGGACAAGAGCATTTTGGTGTGTTCGTGTAACAATAATTGTTCTTAGGAAAATTTTGAAGATAGTGGAAAGGTTTGGAATGTTGAGTTACTGATGCAAAATTTATCATTTAGTAGTAGTTGTTGAAGTTTGAAAGTGGAATGTGTTTCAATCCCTTTGAAGGCTTTGATTTCCCTTTATTCTATACTGCATATCAAGCGTAATGCCTTCTATTTTGAGTCTTCTTCTTGCAATTATCATTTCCTTGCCAACCATTAAAAGCCAAAATTATTCATGATAAAACATGTTCAACAGCAAATTAAGAAAAAAATTAACAAATGCCAGATATCCATCCCATTGAACACCTATTCTTTTCCCTCCAAGCCTGGTTAGATGTTATCAGTAACATAACATTCCAAACCTAAAAAATGAGATCTTAATTTATGAATTGTTACAATTTCTTGTAATCTCTGTTTTAATATTTCTTTCTTTAACTAATAAACTGTTTTGTTGTTTCTGTTTTTAGGCATACATCAAGATTACTCAAGCTATTTCATCTCGACCTATAAGTTTTCATTTCTCTGAAGCAATAAGTTAGCATTACTCAGCTATGTAACAACATTCATGCTTGTGAGGCAAATCTTTGTTGATATTCTCTTTACTAAATGTTGGCATGAACCCATGGTCCTAAGTCTTTCCTCTTACTATCTGTTTTTGGGCCATATGGATATATCCATCGGCTATGAATTGTTTCAGCACAGTCATAGTCCCACCTACCTCATTGCTTATCCAACTAACCAACAAAAGATTACTGAATTCACCATTATTTATTATTGTTTTGGTTATTGACATTGTGGGCCTGAAATTATGAAATTGCTTACCAGACTATTCAAGGCTCAATCATATATTCTATCTATAGATGTTATGAAGATTTTGTTGCACCATTCTTTAGCAGTTTTGCTGGAATAGCATGCTTATATCCTGTGCCATATATGTATCTAGCACTTGGTCTTTCTTAGAGGGGAACTCATCGTTTCATTCCATCATTAAAGTAGCAAATGATATAATTTAGAACTGCCTTCAGTTACTTTTTGTAAACTACATTTCCTCTATAAAATTAAATGTTCTCAATCATTTAAAAGGATTAATGTGGGAGTACCATATTTGAAATATTGTTTTTGCCACACTCCAAACTAGGGAAGATATCTATTCCTGTGGGTTGAAAAATTTTTATATAGGCTCAGATAGAGGAAAACAACTATTCCTTAGTGTGGATGTACACCATTGATTGTTTTGATTTGCCTTCAGTTCTGGTTTGGCTAGTTCGACTTCATAGATGGAGCTTTTAACAACCTTTATTCCCTTCTAAAAATATAAAACCTGAAAACAACAAAATTTTCTAACCTAACTTTGCTGTCCCAATGTTATTGCTGCGTAGATGTGATTTCTACATCATGCTTGATCAGGCTATAGTATGTTGCAATTTTATATCTTATTAATGTTTCTGTTAATCTTTGTTGCAGGATTTGGTACCACCATCATATCTGGATGAACTCTTGCTGTTGCAAGATCGAATAACTCCTTTTTCTACTGAAATTTGGACAGTGTTCGGAATCTGGAGAGGAATTTGGCTGTCTTGGCTCATGCAGCAGCGGTTAAAGTTGCAGAGCAAAAGCAAACTGTTCCAGTAAGTAAAAATGTTCACCAAGTTACTACACCATTGTTGGATAACAGGCTTGCTGATGGAGCTGAAATGGAAATAGAAGTCATTTCGATAGGTGTAAATGATCATGATATATCAAGTGCATTTAGGATTGCTGCACCTTTGGTTGTTAATGAGACTATGCTAGAAAAAGTGTTGGGGGTAATTCTCTCCTTTTCCTTTCGGTATCCTAACAGGTTTATGTTTTAAAATTTCTTAAACCTGGTGTGCTTTGGTTTTTAGTGCAGTTTCTAAGCCTTAGGATATGGTTCATATCTGCTTAGCAATTGAAACTACATTCAGTGAAATATTGCTAATATCTCTAAGGACAAAGGATGTTTTTTAATTTTAAATGTAATGCAGCCTCCAAGGTTTGATGATAGAGAAGCTGCAGAACGAGTTGCAACTCCGGGAGTATCTGTTGGCCTAGTCTGGACAACTTTTGGTGGAGAGGTCCAGTTTGTGGAGGCTGCAGCAATGGTAGGAAAGTGTGAATTACATCTTACTAGACAGCTTGGTGATGTCATTAAATTTGGTGATGCTTTTCTTATATGCTCAAATGCAATACAATACAATGCGCCTGACATGATATACCATAAACAGGTATGGTACTCTCTCCCTCTTGTTTAATTCTTCTACTTACCTACTTGTTTTGAATATTAACTCAACTACCCAATCATTTTGTGAAGGCACGTGCCATTCAAGAGTTGGCTAGGAAAAAATTCCATAGGGTAAAGTTTGGCATTGAACGTTCGGAGAAAGAGCTCAAGCCAGAGAAGGAGCACAAGCTAGAGAAGGAGCTTAAGTTTGAAGAAGGAAGTTAGGTCAGAGCCAAAACCAAAATCTAACTTTTTGACAAAGAAGCAGGCGAGGAAACATTTTGGTCGGCCCATGCAGGAACCTGTTTTAACATTTTATAAATAGTTAATTTACTAATATTTTAGACTATATTTTTTTAAATTTCTTCAAAATCATATTTGGTGGCTAAAAGCTGTCAAATATGTTTTTATTTTAATTTTTTTTAATTAACAATATTTGGTGGCCAAAAACCACCAAGTATGGTAGCGTACATATTTGTCGGGTTGACCAACCGCCAAATAGACTATATTTGGTGGTGCCATAGGTGTCGGTTTAAAAACGCCAAATATATATATATTTAACGGCAAAAAACCGTCAAATATGAGCATTTTTCTTGTAGTGCATGCATAAGATTGGAATAAAGATTGCTAAATATTTAAAAGAATTATTCAATTAGCAATTCAAGATTTGTCGTGTGAAAAGCAAACTTGGTTGGGTTTGTTTAAAAGCAATCATAGCGCACATGCATGGAAATAGAATAAAGAGAGCTTGTGTTTATAGGATTTTTCAATAATAGAGATTGTAACACATGTGATTAGAATTAAAAAAGAAAAAAAAGAGGTGTAAGTGTTCAGAAGATGTTTTCGTTTTATAATATGAAATTGGTTTAGTGGCCAACAATTTTTATTGGGATCACCTTGTTCACTGCAAGTGATTAAAGATTCAGAGGATTAAACAATTAATGAAACAAGGTTGGGCACAAACCGTGTTATTCAAGAGGTTGCCGAATGGTTCCAGAAAACTGCACGCACTCCGTTTTAAATCGGCTTGATTAATCTATGCCAAAGAAAAGCTGCGCAACAAGTTGGATGCACTCAAGTTCAAGATTTAATTAAATGATGTTTAGAATGGCTTTCACAGAAGAATTATTGAAAAGAGCTGTGGGGCTCTCCTAAGTCAATATGAAGAATGGAAAGAAATTGGAATTGGGAAGTTTTGGATGCTATGAAACAAGTGATGGCTAATTGGAAAATCACACAACTCTCCACCTTCCTAATATGGCTTTGAATTTTGGGAAAACATTAAATGAGAGGGATCTTCATGTTTGACTTTAAAGGAAAGAACTCTAGATATATGTGGAAGATTTTAGATTTGTCCTTTCAAAAAGTCAAGTTCCAATAAAAACTGATATTTTGTATTGGAACTTGGGGGGCTAGTTGTGGGATGAAAAATTAGGACGACCAATGAAATTAATTTTTCAAGCCACATCACCAAGGCATACAATTTTTCCTTGTACTTTAATTGGAATATTTAGATGTTTTATCCTGATGGCTGCATGACTTCTGAGATAGTGGATCCTTCAGTATTGGTCTAGTCGACAAGGACTTCGTTATTACTCCTATTATTGAGAATTTTTGATTGACCAGATAATCACATAACAAGCGCCTTGCTTGGTCGACGAAGGATATGACTTCCAATTTCATCTCCAAAGGTATTGCATGGCACAATTTACTAAATTAGAGTCGTCAATGTTAGAAAAAGTATTTAATAAGAATTGCTCCTTTTGAGTTCAATGATTATTTGCCTAAGTTCAATAAAATTTAATAAAATATTAGAGGCATTTGATTCCGTAGAAGCCTCTCTCTAGGTGTCTCCATATATAGCTGCAGGTGTTAGTGCCAACTCCCTTGCCTGCAGCATGGTGTCAACTAAGCTCCATGCATCCCGCCACTTGTAAGCAAACTCTTCGATAAATATAGTCTATGGCTGCAAATCAAGGTTCGGAACAATTTCTCTCTCTCTCAAAACACTCTCTCTCTATCTCATCTCCCTATGGTTGACCAAAAATTTTCACTCCATAGTTAATCTCTGACTTGAGCGTCGGAGGATTATCGTTGGCAACACCACCAATGCCTCTGACTTTATTTTCTATTTGTGTGCAGATCGTATGAATCATTACGGCCTCGGTTAATCAAAATACAATGACCATGTTGACGAACATGTGACCCAAAAATTTTCACTTTCCTATCCTTCTCTACACACTCCACCATTGCCTTCTAACTGAGTCAGGTTCTCCACAACAAATACACCTTTTATTGGTGAGCTGGAGGTCGACCGATTTTCAGCATCGACACATACAATCCATACAGTAATTTTTTTTGGTCACTATTTTTATTCTACAAACTAGAAAATATGTAAAAATTATTAATAATATAAAATTTCTTGTCATTGTTCAGTCCATAACGAAATTTTATCTTTAATTTGCTGCAGTGCTCAATCTGTTTTGGAGCCTCTTAACATGGTCTGGTACGTAGTATCTCCCCAATGAAAATTTTGTATTAGATATTTTGGTGCTTACATCGTTTTTGACTATTTATAAATCTTCATTAACTGCAGCCTCCAGTGTATACGATAGAAGGTTGAAACATGTTGAAGCCCATAAGCTTGTTCAACTCATATTTATGAATATAGGACAGGCAACTGATCAACAATTACTTGAGAAAGTTGGATGGAATATAGCAATTTCAGATGCTATAGAAAATGGGATAAGTTAGTTCATTGATGAAATCATCAATTTTATACCTGAAATGATATGGAGGGTTGATGGAAAGGGTAGAACAATCTTTGATAAGGCAATTATGCTACGCCAAGAAAAAATTGTTAGCAAGATTTATAGATTGGGTGGAAACATGCGGCTAGCAAATGATGAACATGATATATGGTAACAATCATTTACATTTAGCTGCAAAGTTATCGCCTACCTCTCGTCTCGATCGCTTCCCCGGTGCAGCTCTACAGATGCAAAAAGAGTATGAGTGGTTTCAGGTGAACATACCATATACAACCTCCTTGCAAATAATTTATTAGAAACTTTAATCAATTTTAAAATGTATTTTGTAATATTAGTAAAATTTGGACGCATAATTTTTGTTACTGGAGGTGCAAAGTATCGTGCCATCAATAGTTAGGGAACAAACCGATGATAGGAATAAAAAACCAAGCCAGTTATTTAGTGATGAACGCCGCAAGCTACTGAAAGAGGGAGAAAATGGATGAGGAACACAGCAACATCATCTATTGTTGTGGCTACTTTTGTCCGTCATGTTCATATCGGCTTTTACAATTATTGCCGGTGGTTACAATCAAGAGAGAGGCCCTTTTTATGCGCGTGTCATGTTATTAATCTTTATTTTCTCAAATGCTTTATCGATACTTTCTTCTTCTACTTCTATAGTAATCTTCGTAAGAGTCCTAACTTCACGCTATGCAGAAGAAGATTTCCACAAATTGTTGCCTACAAGATTGTTAATTGGTCTTTTCGCTCTTTTCTTTTCTAAAATAACTATGGTGGTAGCTTTTGGTGCTGCCGTCTTTCTTACACTTGTATGGGGATTTAGTTTTGCTTCTATTCTTCTTCTTGTTCTTTTCTCAATTCCAGCCACTCTTTTTGCTAGCTCTTAATTCCCCTCCTAATGTCAATCAGTCACACATATGGAGGCAACATTTTTGACAAGCAAATAAATGTCAAAGAAAAAGGTAAAATCTATTGACAAAAAAATTTGGCAACTTTTTGGGACGTAATTTAAGCTATTTTTTTTTGTGATGTATTTTGTGTACTCTTTTGCATAATTGTTTATGTAATGTTGTCTGGCTTTTCTTTGATTATTTTAAATATTATGCGAGTTCGTTAAGTTTTTTAATTGCTTTCACTATCAAATTTCATACTTTTTTTAATGTATTTTCTTACATCATGGCTTTCTTTGAAGAAACACTGTGAAGATAATGGCAGTCAGAGCAATCATTGTGAATTAAATAATAAATATATTGTTATACAGGGATAAAATATATCACAGGAAAAAAAAAAGGTTGTAACCTAATTAGATGCCTTTTTGTTGAAATTTTGTTTCTTATTTTCTATCCAAATCTTCTACCCTGGAGAGCTATGGTTTATTTTTTTCAAATTAATTAAGACTTTAAGCAATGCGTTATAGTTAAAAGAAAGAAGAAAATAATTGATTTAATCTTGAAATGTAAAGTGATATATGAGATTTTTAAGAAATGAGGTAAAAAGAGGAGGAGAGGATCTTAATCTAGTTTAAATATGGATCAACAAAACTGAAAAAAAAAAGTGCGTAAAGCACAGAAAATTAATGTGAGAGTGAGATAAGCAATGACTATTGAGTACATTAAGTATGTACTTTATGTATTAGACTAATTATAGGCAGTTCTATCAATTATAACTTTTCTCTGCATTATAATTATTGTACATTGTAAGAATTAAAAGATCTTTCTAGTTAATTATAGTTTTATATAAAAACTTTTAACCGTTGTCTTGATCTATTATTTAACCCAGTTAATTAAGGGTTTAAATATTTGTGGTTTTACAACATTGAATGCAGTTTGTAAACACATTTACGATAGATTAGTGATATAGAACGTCAAACTAGCTAGTAATACAAAGTGTTTGGTATTCGCCAAAAATTTATGTATAAATTCAAGAACAATGTTAGTATTACAAATTTTATATATAAATTATTGCATATAAACCGATGTATCATAAGATAATTTAAGTAATCAATATATAAAATCAATTCATTTAATAAAAAGTAATGATGTATAAATAAATAAGTCATATCATATTAGTTTGTATATAAAATTTATAAATGTATCACTATTCTTAATTCGATTAATTCTACGAATCCATTATTCACTCTGTTTACAATATTTTATGTACAACACGACAAGACTATGTTTAATTTTAGAAAAATGTGTTCTATGTAATTAGTTCCGTTACTGGGCCGTGCTGGACAAGTAACAAAATTTATTGATTATTCTTCCATATACTAACCAATTGTGTCAGCTGGCATGACTTGCAGATGTTTCAAGAGGCCTTCACCAAGGTTTGGGTTTTGGGTCATATTAATTTGTAAGTTTTAGCAACGAAAATTTCGAAATAATAAAAATAATGAAGTAACATCAGTTCCCTCGAAAACTTCCAAAACTAAATATTCCATCTAAAGTTCATGAAGGGATGAATGATCTTGAGCATACTTAATTAAAAATATATTACAAGGAAAATCACTAATTAACTAAATAAATAACTTACATCTTTCTAAAGTTAATTAAAGTATGAGAGTTTCAACATAGAAGAGATTTCCATACATGAAAAGGAGGAAAAGTTAGTTAATTAATTAATTAGGAAATTAATCATCATTGTCTGTAAAGTATAAATAGAATCTTCTATGTCCCATTCTGGAGAGCTAAACTTTTGGACTTACCTTACAATAAGTTTCTTACCAATTACGCCCCTAAATTTAACTTGTTCTTTAATGCGGATGGGTTCGCACTTTACCATAAAGCTTGAGAGGACAAATTTAATTTGTAATTAAAAATTGAGTAAAATGTAAAGTGAAAATTCTGTGTTGTTAATTTAAACTAGTTTATTGAATACTTTATTGAAAGAGAATGAGGATGAGAGAATGACAGTTTTCTTAACTTGATTCCTCATCCAGGCATAAGATTTCTCCAATAAGTACTTCTGAATTTCTCTTCTCATCAACCATTAGGGCATGTGGAAAAATCAAAATTGTAAAAGGGAAAATTTACCTTTTTCCTTATTAGCCTATATTTGCACTAATTAAGTTGTGGATGTCATTTATTATACAACAAAGAAATAATTAAGTTTAGAGAAATTACAACAACACAGCTTAGCATCTCAAAAAATCTGTTATGGGAATTATACAACTTTGCACGTGCCAATCTTTTTCTCTTTTTGGATTTTATAATTATATATCTTTGTTTTTGCTGTTATCTTATTATTTCACATTTTATTGGTAATATGGTTATACTAGGCGCTATGACTTTATATGTGTCCAACATATCTAGGTTTTATTTTTTTTTTCTCTATTAGTTAATTAATGGGATTATTTATTTACTCCATGAGGGTAGACCTAATTCAGGTTTTGTCCTTAGATTTTCAGAATTATTGGTTCGCCCTTTAAGGTTTTATTTCACTGTCAACTTTAACGGATGTTGACCATATCATATAACAAATAAACAAAAATGCCCTTACTTAAATAATAAATTAAATTTATAAAACAAAAAAAATAAATTTATAACACAAAAATATAGAAAAAAAATAGCAGATGAAGATGGACTTGCCTCCTCTTCTCTTCCTCCTCATGCTCACGCTCACCCTCCATTCCTTTGCCTCATCCTCTCTCTCCTCTCCATCTCTCTGCCGTCAACACCACCCTCTCCGCCACCTCCTCTCCCTCTCTTCTCTGCATTCTTGGTCGCTACCTCACTCCTGCCTTAGCTTTGTTAGCCGCCGTCTTTCCTCGTCACTTAGGCACCTAGGGTTTCGGATTTGGGTGAATTTCTTGGGCATTAACATCAATCTTCTTGTTTATAATCTAGGATTTGTTCCAATTTCAGATTCAAGACAAG
Source organism: Boswellia sacra (assembly GCA_013180625.2). Taxonomy (NCBI): domain Eukaryota; kingdom Viridiplantae; phylum Streptophyta; class Magnoliopsida; order Sapindales; family Burseraceae; genus Boswellia; species Boswellia sacra. The sequence goes on along the minus strand of SNVD02006854.1, from coordinate 14,371 downwards.
TCAAAGTAACCCAAGACAAATCTCAAAATCAATCTTCTTCTCTGTGTTGAAGCTCTGTTTAATGGGGTGAATTTCTTTGTGTTTTTCATTTTTTTTCAGTGTTGTTAGTTAATGTAGAGATAGACCTTGTTGGTAGATTTGCAGGAGAATAAATAAACAGTTTTAGGATTTGATATAGTTTTTGTAGTTTTGATAACCCATTTTGCTGAACTGTGAATCTGCATTAGAGTAGTTTGCAATTCTTGATTGTTTTTAACCATTTTATCTTTGTTTTTTTTTTTATATGTAATTTTGCATAGTTTAGTTTGTGGGGTTTGGAATATGATTTATCTTTGTAGTTTCAGCAAACCCCTTGGGTGGTTTGTAGTTTAGATTGTATTTTAGTGTTGGACTTAATTTGGAGGTAAAGTGATCACAAATTGTTTGAGCTTTTGATTGGGTTAGAAGGGAAATAAAGCAGAATTTTGAGGAAAGTAAGAGGTTTTAGCATCCCCAGTATAGTTTGGATACGAAAATGAGCGTAATTTCAGGTGTGATTTCAAGGCAAGTTTTGCCTGCGTGCATGCTGTAGCCTTTTGTTTCTTCTGTAGAGAACAATGGTGGTTCAAACTCCAAACTTGAGCAGAAGAAGGAGAGAGTTCGAAAGAAAGAAAAGAACTAAAAGCCAAGGGAATGGTGGAAAGAAGAGTTCTGCAAAGAACTGACTAAAAAGAAGAAGAAAAAAAGAGGTTTCAATTCGAGCAATCAAGGTGGTGAAATGTGGTTGCAAAAAGATGAGGAACAGTAGAAAGAGAAGAATTCTAGGATTTGATTTTGGAAAGAAGAATTCTAGCGATGGAGTTGTTATTAAAAGAAAGAGAAGAATTCTGGGATTTGATTTTGGGTGAGTGTCTGAGATGGAGTTACGATGAATTTTAATTATATTAGTTAATTTAATTACTATTAATATTTAATTTAAATTTAAACCAAAATTTTAGAAATTTCATAAAATGATTTCTTTTTAATTTCAAATTCGTTATAATGTAAGATTACGAAATTACCCCTCTAACGGTTTAAGTTAATGGTGAAATGAAACCTCAAGAGATGAACTCGTATTTTTGAAAATCCATGGATGAAAAATTAGACCTAACCTCAAGGGGCAAATATAATAATCCCTTAATTAATTTTCTTTAAATATTCTGCTTAGAAAAAGAGAGTTTAATTATTTAAAAAATAAATAAAAGTGTTAAGACTGTACATTTAAGTAAACTATGAATAAAATTTGTTCGAAATATAAACAAATAAATGGAATGAGGGTTTTGCTTCATCTAAAATATCATGACTTTGGCCTGCTTAAAATGGTCTAAGTTAAATTGTTACCTTGAACAAGTACAAATAAATAAATAAAAATAAAACAAAAAGATCAAGTTCTCGCAGTACTAATCTGGTATAAGTTGCTAACAATATTGAAGTATTCATGTTATTAGTCTCACGTCCATATAAGAAAATCTATATATCTATTCAACTCATGTCACCAATTAATTACTTCTCATTGTACATATTATCAGTTTTATATATTCAATATTGTTACATAATCACTCTTCTAAATTTTGAGAAATCCCACTTTGAATAGTTGTAAGTGGAGGTTTTGAGTTATAAAGAGAATTTTTCTCTCCACGCAAAATGTTAGTATCTTAGATTGAACACCTAGTTCCTAACAATGGTATCAAAGCCAAACTCATGAACTGTTAATGTGAGGATTCGAGTTTTGGATAAAGACTGTTTGAGGAGGTAAAGTGACCACACCATGTGTCTTGTTTGAGAGGGGGATTATTGAGAAATTCTAAATTGAATAGTTATAAGGAGAGGTCATAGGTTATAAAGAGGATTGATCCATTCACCCAAAAGGCCAGTTTTTTGGATCGGATGCCTGGTTCCTTAGTGCTAAATAGTCTTTAATTTATTCAAGATTATAATGAACTTTCACTATCAATTCCATATTCAAGAAAAATCACATTGTTGATCACTTAAAACCATGAATCACGAGGTAAGAGAACGTTAAAAAAGAAATAGAAAGGAAAAGAATAAATAATGAAGGATAGTGAGAAACTTGTTCGCTATTTCAATGGCCACAATTTATTATTACATTAACATATATACATACATCTTGAGCTAGTGTTACATGCATAATTCGCAGCAAACTCGATCGTCTGCAGAATTCCTGCAGGAAAATTCAAGTCGCAATTAATTTCCTTTAAATTTTTTCAGCTTATTAAAAAATTAATTAAAATCTTCTCTTCAGTTAATTTTCACTGAAGAAAGATTAACATTATTAACATTAATGTTCTTTTCTTAGCAAAAGCATGGCTGTGGCAGACTTTGCTTCTGGCTGTATTGCTATTGAAAAACTTATGGAAGATACCTATGAGAACTGGAAGGCTTGCTTGACAAACTATTTTATCTCGGAAGGCCTTTGGGATGTTGTCACTGGAAAGGAAGCTAAACCAACCAATGAATCTTCACCCGAGTACTTTAAGGCCTGGAATAGGAAGAATGCCAAGGCTTTGCACGCAATTCTGGTCTCTTGTGAGCAAGGGACAATGTCAAAGCACCGCATTGATTCGGCTAAAGATGAATGGGTCGTTTGGCTAACAACGTTCAACACCCACTTGTGAGAAATAGAAATTCTTTGTTTCAAGAGGTGAAATTTATTTATTTAGGGGGCTGAAGTCAATACATAGTTTGAACATTTATATATCCATTAATTAATATATCATATTATGAATATTGTTGAAATTGACAGAAAATGCCTTCAAATACCGTCCGGTGTATAACGCTGTTGAAAAAGGTAATTGGGAGGAGATACAACGTTTTCTTCGTAGCCAACACGAGGCTACGAGGGAAAGGATTACAATGATTGGTGACACTATTATTCAAGTTGCCGTTATTGCTAATCAAACCAAGATTCTCAAGAAGTAATTGGCCAAGTCAGAAGTAGAAGACTTGAAAGAGAAAAATTATATGGGCTATACGGCATTTGCGATTTCTGCTATTAATGGATCCAAAGCAATGGTAGAGGCAATGCTGGAAAAGGACGCCTATTTGGTTGAGTTGAGGGATGACCATGGTCTGCTCCCGGTTGTCTTAGCGTCCATTTATAGCTCGGTAGCCATGGTGCGCTATCTTTATACTAAGACTCCCATTGAGATGCTGAGCAGAATCCTGACGGGGCCGGCATTAATAAAATGGTGGCACACTTCTCAATTGTCTGATCAATGATGAGATTTATGGTGAGTTTAGACAGCCATAAGTCTCTTTAATTTGTTGAAAATTAATTATTTTAGTTCTAACAGTGTATTACTGTAGATTTGGCTTTGAAACTGCTGGAAAAGTACCCATTTCTTTGTTTTAAGTAGGATTGTTACAAGAACGTTACCCTCAGATTGTTGGCACAAAAGACTTCTGCATTCCCAAGTGGTAATAAGTATGGCTTTTGGAAACAATTGTTATACTCATGTGAGTATCGCACATACACTCCTTTAATTTCTTAAAGTTATATATTAAGAAAAAGTGGACTAGATTAGATTACTTTGCACATAATTTCTCACACAGGTAATGGAATAATGTGGCTTGGAGATCGATTGTATTGTAATGTTAAGTCAATTAATAATCCATTTAGAATAAGGATTTGGGATAAATTAAAGTTGGGAAAGGATTGAATTACTTATCCTTATTTTTACCCAAAGTAACTATTTACAAATTGTTAGGTACCTATACCAAAGAACTTTAAACGACAAAAACTAGAAGGCATTAAAAGGATATTAATTGATAAAATGACTGAAACTCAATGTTACAATGATTACTTTCTTCATCCTTCTTTTTCTTTTTGTCCTTGTTGCAAGGTGTAAGTGTAAAACTTGAAATGAGGAACTATGGTGATGAGACTTCTGATCAAGAATCAAGTAACGAGGGAAGCATTATTAAATGGTGTCACACAAAGCAAATAAAGAAGAATATATTTGGACGATGTATGATCTTTTCCTCTCTTTCTTAATTTACTGTTAAGACACCGTTTAATCTAAAAGCTTAATTAAACTATCAAATTATAGAATAATTATATTAACTCATCTGGAACTCCTATTCACTTTTAATGTGGGCTAGGCCCATTTAGTTTAAACCATGAATTAGAACATGTCGTCACATAAATATGTCATGAAGAATATTTGCTAGTTATAAGCTTTGGGTCACTGACGTTACCATGTAAATACCTTCCGGCACTACAAGAATTTTTTAGATATTTGACACCACCCTTTTTTTTTACTTGGCAGTCTTTTTAGAAAATATCATCTATAACACTATATTAAAAGTCAAACCAGGCCATTTTCCATATTTGTCACTCTTTGGCCTGACTTCAAATACATATTTATCACATAATTAGATTTTTGACAAGTATATACAAATAAAGAAAACGTTTTTATCTCTTTCCCACGCTTTCTTTCATTTCCCTCTTCACTTTTAACTTTCCCTCTCAGTTTTGCCCTAGCCGTCGCACTCCCTTACTCACCCACGCATCATCACCTCACTGACTCCTTAAACCATGCACTCATCTACTAACCTCATTCATTGTCTCACCCATTCACCCACTCATCGTTTACTATGTTCAAATTCGCTTACAATTTTCTTTTCTAGTTCCCTTTTTGTCCTCCAATCTATGGTTTTAGTTCTTCAATGGCTTTTGTCGACGTTGAGTTCTAGTGCTTCGTTGGGTGCCTTGCTTGGGCCACCACTAACCCCGCCTTGTAGGAGGCCTTCGGTGCCTGATGGCGATGTTATTGAATCGAAGATAATCAGCGATCGTGAAACTGGCAAATCTGAAGGATTCGGATTTATTATGTCCTATGACGAGAAGTTGATGAGAGACGCGATCCTGGGGATGAACAGCCAGAATCTTGATGGACTTAACATCACAATCAACGAGGCGTAGTCACGCAGAAGCAGTAATGGAGGCGGTGGCGATAGTTATAGTCAAGATGGAGGTGGATATGGTGGCGGTGGACGTTGTGAAGGTGGTGGTGGATACAATCGTGGATATGGCAGCGGTCGTGGTCATGGTGGTGGAAGACATGAGGGAGGATACGGTGGAGATGGTGGATCTCGGTATTCTAGAGGTTCTTTGTTGTTTGATTATGGACATATAATATGCTAGATTTCTTGATATCTTCAGTAGATAATAGGTTCCTTGTTATGATCTTGTTGCTACAGTGCCTAGGCTTTTCACTTCAGGCATTGCTGCTTTCTATGAGGGTTATTATGCCAATAAAGGGATCAAAATTATTAAGGGAACAGTTGCAGTTGGGTTCACTGCTAAGTCAAATGGAGAGGTAAGCAAGCAACTGTCTGCATAGCTAATGCTGTGCTAAAGCCATTTTATATGTTTGAATTCATGCTGTGTGGTATTCCTATCGTTTAGGTTAAAGAAGTGAAACTAAAGAATGGCAGAGTGCTGGAAGTCGACATTGTTATATTGTTGGTGTTGGAGGTAGACCTCTTATAATATTATTTAAGGGACAGGTTAAAGACGAAAAAGATGGAATAAACGTTGGTGTGACTTCAGACATCTAATGCATGTTTTCATTGCTTTGTTGAGTGGTGTACTTACAATTCTCAATTAAAATCTCTTTTTAAACTCTGTATAGGTCAGTCATAGTTGGTTTTTTTCTTCTTCCTTCTCTGTTGGCATCCCTCTAGTATCTTAGGTTATTGACTTGACATTCTAATTGCAGACTGATGCTATTTCCAAGACAAGCATTCCTGATGTGTTTGCTATGGGCGATGTGGCTACTTTCCTATTGAAACTATACAATAAGATAAGAAGAGTTGAACCTGTCGACGATGCATGCAAATCAGCTGAGCAGGCTGTAAAGGTATATGGCATTAGTTGATTCTGTATGATTTTTAACTTATCATTCCTATCCTGTGTTTGACTTTTTCGAGACTAAAATCCATTGGACCCTTTAACATTACCAAACTTATCCATGAACATATTTGTTGCATCAAAAATTGTCATATTGTTCCTTTAATGTAACCCATGGACTGATACAATTATTTACTCGTTTTCCAGGCCATCAAGGCAAGTGAGGAAGGGAAAACAATTGATGAATATGACTACCTGCCATACTTCTATTCTTAGGTGTGTCAGGGTTTATGATTAGCGTTTGTGTTGGTTACTTGTTTTCGATAGGTTTTGTGCTTTGTTTTTGATCGCTGCTCCTGGATTATTGTTATTGTCTCCTTATAAAAAAAATGTTTTAATGGAATGAAGTATAATTTGTGTATTCCTAGGAACCAGGTTTACAGGGAATATAGACCAATCACATAATTAAGCTTTTATAATTTGTAGTCATCAACCTTTCCCTACTTGATTGTTGATGCGAACTCTTTAACCTATCAAGCAATGCATTGTTTTTTTGTACACTTTTGCCTGGCATCTGAGACCTTGCATGCTTGTTGGAAATTTTGTTATTTTAAATTGGTTATATATTTCACTAGCTAGACCTGCATTGCAGCATGGTGATTAGTATTCTATCTTTTCCTATCCATTCTACAATATTAGTTATTGCTATTATTGGTTTTAAAATGGGCATGTCTTTATTTTTTCTTTTTCCTGAGCTTCCAGTATTGTCGACAGCATTTGCTTGGTTTTTTGTTTAGGCATGGTCGTTATACTGATGGTTGCACATTGTTCTTTCCTCCTAATGCTGTTCCACCACCTCCTCAACCCAAAAGTATGGGAGTAGTAACTTCATCATCATCCCCTCAAAGACCAGATCCTCTGGCGACTGATTACGGAACCATTGACGATCTTTATGACTTATGTGTTGGCTATGGTGCAATGCCCATTTTGGAGGAAGTGGTTTCAATGAGAATGTCTTCTGCAAAGGAACAGGATGCAGCTGTAAATCAGTATACAACTGCAGCGCTTGCCCGTATTTTCGCCTATTGTGAAACTCATAGGCACTTCAATTTTCTATACAAGTTTTAGGTATGAGTGCAGTATTTTTTTTTTATCAGTATTTTAAAGATTTATGTTTATGGATTCTCTATTTTTTATATTTGACAAAACTGTTATGTATTTGGAAAAAACAACATTACAAGGATTAGGCAGGCAATCTATAGATAGAACATGAACAAGGGTTGAAGTAAACAAAAGTTCTTCTCTTTATTAATTTTTATGGAGAGGTGGCCTGGGTTTATAGTAACAATGTTCATGAGGTTTCTTTTAGATGGCTGCTTTCTCTCCAAACTAAAGTCCATTGCTGCATTCAATAATTGACGAATTCATTGGAGAATTGGAACCTCTAATATAGAGCAGAGTAGTTCTAAGATGTCAAAGACTGAGCTTGGGTCCCCCTGAAATTATATATTCATTAAACAATTTGCAACAATTTAATATTTCTCATGCAAACAATTTCTTTCTTTTGTTCTTGCTTCCATTGTTGCTAAACATAGTTATATCGGTATATTTGAGTTTGATAAACCCTACTATTTCCCTCTTTGTTCTTTTATTGTTTGTCATTGGTTTACTCATAATTTTCTCCTGGCTCAGGTAATCAAGAAGGACCATGTTGCTGTTGGACTTTGCTGTATTCAGTTGTTTATGAATTCTTCCTCCTAGGAGGAGGCTATCAAACATTTGGAACACGCTAAGGTAACTCTAATAATTTGTAATGCCAGCTTGTGTTCTAATTTGAGTTGAAAATGGTAGGTTATGTGTTAAAATGTTTATTCAGAATCATTGACATGGTATATGAGATGAATTCCCAAAGGTACTTTACAGAATATAATATGAAGTATCTGGCTATATATAATTCAACTTTGTGTGGATTCTATGCATGACTTGACATAATTCCTTTCTTCAACTGTGGATCACCCACATGACACTAATTCTATTGTTTTCTTATCTAATAACAAGTGATGTCTTGTGACCTTCACAAGTTAAGATTCATCCCTACCCTGAAAGTTCAACAGATGGAAACAACATAGTTATCTAATTTTCTGCTGACTGTTCTTGCATTTTATCTGTACAATTAAGTTGTGAGTTCTATAAATTTTTATTAACTGCTCTTCTTTTCTTTTTTTTTTCTTTTTTTATTTACCTTCCTTTTCCTTCTAGATGCATTTTGATGAAGGTTGTCAGCTCGTTACAAAGGTGGAGAATCTACCAAGCTTGTCACAAAGTGTGTTAGAGGCAACAGTGCCTCGGAGAAACTTAGTGAAGAAGGACTTGTCAAGTTTTCTGCTCGAGTATAAATTCAGGTAACATTTTATCAACTTCAGGGAAAGAATGTTCTATTTACTGTGAGCTGAAAGCATTCCAGAAATATGGAAGTTCCAGTGTACAAATATTTGGAAAATGAAACTACCTGTTATTTTGCATAAGGCTATATGGTTTCATTAACTACAGTTTAGTTTATGAGAAATTGTGAAAGTATCATATCTACTGTTTCTTATCTAACTAAATATATAAATAAAATAAACAATTCTGACCACAAAGTGTAATCAGTGTGGATATGTTCTCATGCTTGTACGTATTTGCATGGATATGGAGTTCTAATGTACACATGCATACTTGTCATCATACAATATTAATTTCCTATCTTTTGCACTATTACATATTTATAAAGTTGTCTGATTTAGAATATTTTGATGCTCACTTGTTGGGGATTAGCTCTTGCTTCTTAAGTTCGATTTGGTTAAAATACTAACATTAGTAAGTTAACAAGTGTGTCATCAAGTCTACATAGCTACTCCATCCATGTGGTTGTTGATGCAATCATTGTTGAGTGAGTATTTACCTTGTTTCAGATGTATGGACTGATTTTCTAATACATCATTGCAATATTTCATTGGATTTATAACTCTCATCCTTCTTATGGATTCTTTTGTCTTTTAGGTGGAAGTTGTAAAATCTTTCAATGATTCGGATGGACAACAATGGAAACATTCTCTCTTTGGAAATCCAAATGATCCAGAGACCTTTAGGTTAGTGTTAACTTGATTCTTATTTAGTGTTCCATTAGAAGCATTTATTATTCTTCAAGGTTCTATCAACTACTGTGATGAAATTCTCAAAAATCTACATTATTATCATCGCCAAAATCCTATTAGAAAAGGAAATCAACTGCAACTAAAAATTAATAATCAACTTCTAACTGGAAACAGCAAACAGGAAACTGCCTATTAAAAAACGCCAGTTTATCTTAGATATGGATATTCTGAAACTAATAAAAGTGTTAGCTTATTAACTCTATTTTATTTTGTGATGCTTGAGAATACTACTATGTGTCTTTCTATCATATCATTTCCTTTGTTTGCAATTTTAGCATGTTTTATTTGTGCTCGTTTTCAATATAATGTGAAGGTTCTTGTCAGTTCACAGTTCAGAATTGATGGTCTGAAGGAGGTTGCGATGAAACTGGCAGTCAGATCTAAGGATGAAAATGTTAGTGATATGATCCATGAGATTGTTTCAAGCGGCCAAAACCTTGGCATATAGATTGTTCTCTTGCCTGTATTGTGGCATTAGTTTTTCTTACTTGGATGGACATTAGTTTTTCTCCTTCAATTTCCTTATTTTTCTCCCTTCGTGAATAGATCTAATTCTTGGGTCTCACTTGTTGAGTGCAGTCTTTGAGGGCTTTATATAGCCTTCTAAGAATGTCTTTAAGCTTGCTTATGGTTTTATTTCTCTTTCTCTTTTCTTAGTTATTTCTCTTTCTCTTTTCTTAGTTTTATTGCTTGCTTTTGTATTTCTGGGTATCTAATGGTTATTGATATGTAAGATTACTGTCTTATATCTCCTGCAAATTTTCATTATTGAGCGCATGGGTATGAGCATTGATAATAGAATATATGGGATGCAAATGAGTGAAATTTATATGGATATTTTTGTGAAATTTGTTAGTTGATGCATTTTTTTTTTAATTTCTGGTTAGTTAGTCAATTGATATAGAATGTTGAAAAGGATATTTCGATGCTTAATTTGATTGATGAATGCTGTGGCGCGTCTGTGCAACTTGATTTCATTTGTTTTGCTCTTGAACTGTTTCGAATTTATTTGAAATTTTACTAGTATTGATTTCTATCATCTCTGCTAATGTTTTTCTCTTTAATAATTTAGGGATAGTGTTAGACCATGGCAATGGAGATTACTCAATTTCTATTGGCTGCGTGATGAGCTCATGCATGACATGCATGAGCTCTAGAATTCTGCTGAGCTCATGCATGACATGCATGGCTTCCAGAATCCCTCCCATGTGAATGCATTGAGAGTCAAATTTGTTAGGCACCTCCAATTTTGAAAATCAAAGGAAGTAGCCAATTTGATTTGAATTTGTATGCAGAATTTTTCCTATAAATATGGGACGAATTCTGCCTTGTTTATGCATCACCGAGATTCCAGAGAGAGTCCAGAGTCTAAACCAGAAAGTTTAGGATTGAGAGAGAGAGCCAGGAGAGCTCCAGAGTTTTAGGGGAGTTTTTGTATAATTCTTGTAATACAATTTTCTCTGTTAATACAAGTAATTTTTCTCCTAAATTCTGTTCTGAGTTGATCATTACATCCCAACAAGTGGTATCAGAGCCTCGTTGAGCTCCTGGAACGTCAGAACAGAAAGGAAAAATTCAGAGAAAATTTGTCCCCTGTTTCTGGAAAATTTCGATTTTTCGGAAAGTCATCGAATTTCGAATTTGAAGTGTCCAGTGTGTTCGTGACGACGTCCTGATCATTCTGCAATTTTCCGGCGACCGATCCGACATCCAGAGACGCCGCACGCGCCGCACGCGCCTCCGACCTGGTCTGCGAGTGGGCGTCACTCGCCCCACGCGCTGCACGCGCCATTCCAAGGAAGAAGACGACCACGTCAGCGCCGCGTCATCAGCCACGTCAGCGACCTTTTCGCCACGTCAGCAAGCCACGTCAGCAGATAGCCACGTCATCAAGCCACGTCATCAAGCCACGTCAGCACTGTGGACCCCATCTGACACGTCAGCACGCCACGTCAGAGCCACGTCAGCACTGTGGACCCCATCTGACACGTCAGCAAATCGTGGAAAATTACATTTTGGCCCCTGTATTTACGGGTAATTACATTTTGACCCCTTGAGTTTATGAAATTTACATTTCAGTCCCTAGGAAATATCAATTTGGCCCCTGTAGTTCTGGAGAATAACTTGTGCCCCCTTTTAGTTTCTGAAATTTCAGTTTAGCCCTTAAGAAATTTCAGTTTAGTCCTTAAAGTTTCCAAGCTTAGTATTTATTGTATAAAAAGAATTTTTGAGCCCCGGAAGAGGCTATTCCACCTAATTTGACCGTTCCGGACGTAACGGTGGGCTCGGATTTTTGAAATTCAATTTCCATTTTAGTGAATTAATTATTCTAAAATGGAAGAATCATCCGGAGCCATGATAAAATTGACTGCTACCAATTACACACTATGGAGACCCAGGATGGAGGATCTCCTTAGTTGTAAGGACCTATATGACCCTATAGAATTTGAAGGGCAGAGACCTGAGACAGAAAAAGAGGCAGAGTGGAAGAAAATTAACAGAAAATGCATCGGTCAGATCAGACAATGGATCGATCATAGTGTCTTCCACCATGTAGCCAAAGAAACAGATGCATATACTCTATGGAAAAATTAGAGAGTATGTATCAAGCCAAGTCAGCACGGAACAAAGCCATCCTGATGAGACGGCTTGTGAACTTGAAGTTGCGGAGCGGAACTCCTGTAGCAGAACATACAAGTGAGTTCCAGAACTTGGTGAATCAGTTGACAGCAGTCGAGTTACAGCTTGGAGACGAAGAACAAGCACTTCTACTTCTCAGTTCCCTTCCAGATTCATGGGAGACACTAGTGGTCTCCATCAGTAATTCAGCACCCGGAGGCAGACTTACCCTATCAATGGTTAAGGATGCCTTAATGAACGAGGAGGCAAGAAGAAAAGATGCAGGCGCCAGTCAAGATGAAGCCTACATCACAGAGAATCGAGGAAGACAGTCTCGAGGTGAAGACTGGAGAAGAGGTAGAAGCAAAAGCAGAGGCAGATCAAGGGGCAGGTCATCAGATGGGCGGAGACCCACATACAAGTGCTACAACTGTGGCAAAGAGGGACATTTGAAGAGAAATTGTCGCAGTCTTCGGAAGCAGAACCAGGAGAGTTCACAGGCACAAAGCAGCGAAGAACCACGAGTTACAGTGGTAGAAGATGTAACCATCTGTGCAGAAGAGACGTGCTTCCACACAGCGGATCAAGGAGTAGAATGGGTCATTGACACAGCAGCTTCCTGCCACGTCACTCCTTGCAGAGAAATCTTCACCACGTACAAAGCAGGAGACTTTGGGATAGTGAAGATGGGAAACAACAGCACCGCCAAAATCATGGGAATTGGTGATATTCAATTCCTAACGAACGTCGGATGCAAAATAACTTTGAAAGACGTTCGTCATGTGCCAGATCTTCGACTCAACTTGCTCTCGGTAAAAGCCTTTGATCAGCAAGGTTATGAGAGCTGCTTCACCAACGGTACATGGAAGATGTTGAAAGGGGTCATGGTGGTTGCTCGAGGTAAATTATGTGACAATCTTTACAGGACTCATGTAAAGATAAACGGAGAGAGCCTTCATGTAGCAGAGCACATGGTACCTCTAGATTTGTGGCATAAAAGGCTCGGTCACATGGGTGAAAAGGGATTATCAACCCTTCAGAAAAAGAAGCTGATCACTGTTTCCAAGGATGCAGCGTCTCATCCTTGCGACTATTGTTTGTACGGGAAACAACGGAGGGTGTCATTCAGCTCCTCATCAGTGAAGAAATCAAAGCTATTGGAGCTAGTACACAGTGATGTATGCAGACCTCTCGAAGTCGAGTCCTTAGGCGGTAAAAGGTATTTCTTGACCTTTATTGATGATACATCTCGGAAAGTGTGGGTTTATTTCCTCAGGACGAAGGATGAAGTTCTGGAGAAGTTCAAGGAGTTTCACGCCATGGTAGACCGTGAAACGGGTAAGAAATTAAAATGCCTTCGATCAGATAACGGAGGCGAGTATACCTCCAGAGAGTTCAATGCCTACTGTCGAAGATATGGCATTACCTCCAGAGAGTTCAATGCCTACTGTCGAAGATATGGCATTCGACATGAAAAAACAGTCCCACGCACACCACAACACAATGGAGTGGCCGAGAGGATGAATCGAACCATCATGGAACGAGTCAGAAGCATGCTCAGATTGGCTAAGTTACCCAAGCCATTCTGGGGGGAGGCAGTTCGCACCGCCTGTTACTTAATCAACAGAGCACCATCGGCACCACTGAACTTCGAGATTCCAGAAAAGGTATGGTCTAACAAAAAGCCCTCCTATAATCATTTGAAAGTGTTTGGTTGTTTAGCTTTCGTACATGTATCCAAGGAGCTCAGACAGAAGCTCGATGTAAGAACTGTTCCATGTATCTTCATCGGTTATGGAGATGAAGAATTCGAATACAGATTATGGGATCCCAAAGAAAAGAAAGTCATCCGGAGTAGAGATGTCGTATTCCACGAAGACCAAACATATGAAGACGCTGAAAAGACAACAATATCTAAAAATCCCACTAGCAGTGCCCCAGATATTGTTGCAGATTCTACCCCAACACCAAATGCTACAAGAAATGACGAGGTACCAGACGAAGTTCCAGAAGCAGATCAGGAGGAAGAAAATGAAGAGATTACTGAGCAGGGGGAGCCACAATCACCCATAGAAGCTGCTATACATCCTGGAAATGAAGAACCTCAGCTACGACGATCTGAGCGAGGTCGGATTCCGTCGAGGAGATATCCGGAATCAGAGTACACACTGCTTATTGATGAGGGGGAGCCAGAAAGCTTTCATGAAGCTTTATCTCATCCAGACAAAGAACGATGGCTGCATGCAATGCAAGATGAAATGAATTCTCTAGAGAAGAACAAAACTTATGAACTGGTCAAACTCCCAGACGGAAAGAAGGCACTGAAGAACAAGTGGGTATTCAAGCTCAAGAAAGATGGAACAGGAAATGTGATAAAGCACAAAGCCCGATTGGTGGTAAAAGGATTCCTTCAGAAGAAAGGAATTGACTTTGATGAAATATTCTCCCCGGTAGTAAAAATGTCCTCAATCCGCGTCATCCTCGGATTAACAGCAAGTCTTGATTTGGAGCTTGAACAGATGGATGTGAAGACAGCATTTCTTCATGGAGACTTGCATGAAGAAATCTACATGGAGCAGCCAGAAGGGTTCGAGGTTCCAAAAAAAGAACACCTCGTGTGCAAGCTCAAAAAGAGCTTGTATGGCCTCAAACAAGCACCAAGGCA
>SNVD02006853.1:0-25800 GCA_013180625.2 Boswellia sacra | reverse complement strand
TTATTGAATAATTTTCAGTTATAATTAATTCCCTATTTTTTGGTTTTCGATGTTTATGAGTCCTGGTTCAATTAATTAAATATCATTCATCAGTTTTATCATGTGTTTCCGGTAATTAGAAATTATTAAAATAAATTAGCTTTGAATATTTGAATGCTTTATAGTAATTTCTTTTACTTATTGTTTTTCAATTATTTGGATACATTGAATGCTTAATAATCAATCTCTTGGCTAAAGAAGAATCAATTTTAGCAATTATAAATTAGGCATTAATTGTTAAATCTTTGGTGTCAGTATTTGATTTAATATCTATCAAATTATTTTTGGGAACTAATTAATAATTACAAAATTATGAATTAACTATTAGTGGATTCGAAAACCTTAGTCATTATTATTCATTAGATTTTCTCAATTTAATTTAGTTTTGCCTGCTCGTTAATTGTTTGCATAATTAGTTTAAGTTAATTTTAATTTGTTAATTAATTATTTTTTAAGTAGATCTGCAATTAGATTATTTAAATTTAAAATTAGTTTTCTATAATTTGATAATCTCTTGGACTCAACCTCATATATTGCTATACTCTAATATACTCTAATAGATTCCCACGCTTATGACTTTATTTAAGACCAGGGGAAATATCACTGGATCCTCTTTATTTTTCAACAACTATTAAAACCCCAACCATTAATAAATCTTTATAAGAATTAACATATCTAGTGGTATTTAAGTAAAATTGATAAAAATTAAAATTAAAATATCTTCCAAAATAAAAATAAAAATATCTTCATTTTTTATCTTTTTCTCTCTCTCCTTTTTTTCTCTTTCTTCCTTCATTTTTTTCTTCTCTCTCTTCTTTCTCCTTCCTCCTTGTTCTATTCTTTTTCTCTCTTCTTTTCTTCTTTTTCTTTCTCTCTCTCTCTCTCTCTCTCTTCTCTCCTCTTTGTCTTTCTTTCTCTATTTTTTTCTCTTCTTTCTTCTTCCCCTTGTTCTTCTCTATCTTTTCTTTTCTTTTCTTTTTCTCTCTCTTTTAATCTTCTCTTTCTCTATTCTTCTCTATGCCTATTATTTCCTATCTAAACTTATGGCTACCATGAGACTATTGCGAAGTTTTTACAATGGTTTGACTATGTCAACCCTCCATGTGATAGAGCCTATGAATGGAAAATTTTTGAACTTGAATGAAAGAGATGCTTAGGTATTTCTTAAGTCACTATCTAAAAATTCTCAACAATGGGATTTTTAAACTAAAGTGAGAGGTTAGGATCTAAAAGAGGGGTTTTGTATGAAGTATGAGAGGGGTTAGATGTTAGGAGTGCCTTAGCTAATCTTACTAGGAAAGTTAAAGCCTTAGCCTTGAGTCAAAACATGAATTCTTCAAGGAATCCTGAGAGCAAAGTGTGTTCTATTTGTGCTATTCCATCTTATACAACACAAACATGTCATTACCTATCTTGTAATCGAGAGGGCCATGTTGAATAAGCAAATAAACTCGATGCTTTGGAAAAACATCAGCTAGTTCAATTTCATTCACATACAACCAAATTGGAGGAATCATAACCCATTATGTCCTCATTTTCCCAACCTACTCCTAAACTTGTTGCTCTGCAACAAAGAAAACCTTTTTTTAAAGGACACCTTACAACAATTTATGTAATCAACCAAAAAGTCTTATAATTTAATTCTCAAGCTATCTTAAAACTTGAAACACAATTAGGTCATTTAGCTACTGCCATAGGGGAGAGAGAGAAAGGGAATTACCTATTTAGCTAGTTCTTAATCCCAAGGGTCAATATAGAATAGGATCATTATCAATTTCTAATGTGCATCATGAAGAAGCTAAGTTTATAAACACCCTTAGGTCTCGTAACACAATTGATGACTATGTGGAAATCAATAGGAACCAATCTAAGAACCAACAAGTGTTGCATTCTGATCCTAATGAGTTCTTAGAAAAGAAAAATCCCAAGATTTAAAAGAGCGTGAACCCTAATCTATGTCTTACATTCATAGAGCTCCTTACCCACAAAGACTTGAACCAATAAAGAAAGTTACCCGACATACTGATGTTAGAAGTTAAGCAAGTTTTGCATAAACATTCCTTATTCAACAAGTACCTTCTTATGCTAATTTTTTATAAGGATCTTTGTATGGTTAAGAAAAGAACTACTGTACATAAAAAGGCATTCTTGACTGAGCATGTTAGTTCCATAATTCAATATAAAACTCCTATTAAGTATAGAAACCCTAGATGTCCTACTATTTTTTTATGTTATAAGCAATCATGTGATTAATAGGGCTTTACTTGATCTAGGAGCAAGTGTTAATTTCTTACAATATTCTGTTTATGTTTAATTAGGACTAGGAGAATTGCAATCCACCACTGTGACACTTCGACTAGTTGATAGGTTTGTAAGCATTCCTAGAGGTGTTATAGAAGACGTTCTAATGATAAGTGTCTATTTATATATCATTTTCATATCAATTCGTCCATGTTTCTTTGCTATATTCCTTGGTATTTTTATGTTTTTGTGTGGTTTTTGATATTTGTAGGAGTTTTGGAGGAACTTACACAAAATTGGAGTAAAACCCTTCATTTTCACCTCTGCTAGTCAACCAATTTCTTGGAGTTGATTGTATCGATATACAATTAACCGGATAACATGCTATATACCATTGAAAAGCTCTCGAAGTCTATTTTCTGGAGAAATTTACGGTTCACGAATTTATGTAGTGTACCGAAAGTTGTGATAAAAATGGTATGAGAAGTGTATATTTGTAATTCCATATATCACTGTAGCATGTTATTAAATACGGGGCACTGTAGCAAGTTACTGTAGCAGAGTATTTAAACACATTTTAGGGTTTTATTTTCATGACTTGAAGAGGGGAGAACGTGGAGGAGGCTGCATCTTTGGATTTCTCTCATCTCTTGGAGTTCTTGAAGGAGATTGAAGGCTTGGAAAGAGGAAGAACTACAAATCCTAAGAGATTTCATCAGATTTGCTAAGTTTTCCATTTCCCTTTCATTTTCTGGAATTGTCTATATTGTATTGTATTTGTATTGTGTCTGAATATGTGTAACTAAATCTGAATTGGTTGAGGGTGATTTCAAAGCCCTTGATATGGTTTTGTGAGTTGATTGTGCAAGAAATTGTTATCCAATTCTCTAATTGAAGTTAGCTTGTATTTTCCTATATTTAATGCTTATGATTGCTTGCTGGATTGTATTTCGAATGGCCAACTGAATATATCTGGATATTGTCTATTGCTAGATTAGAAATCTTTTGATCCGTAATTGATAAGTGTCTATTTATTCTTGAAAGTGTCTATTTATATATCATTTTCATATCAATTCGTCCATGTTTCTTTGCTATATTCCTTGGTATTTTTATGTTTTTGTGTGGTTTTGATGTTTGTAGGAGTTTTGGAGCAACTTGCACAAAAATGGAGTAAAACCCTTCATTTTCACCTCTGCTAGTCAACCATCTTCTCGGATTTAATTGTATTGATATACAATGAACCCGATGACATATTATATACCGTTGGAAAGCTCTCGAAGTCTATTTTCTGGAGAAATTTACGGTTTATAAATCCATTCAGTGTACCAAAAGTTGTAATCAAAACAGTGTGAGAAGTATAGAAATGTAATTCCACAAATCACTGTAGCATGTATAATACGGGACACTGTAGCAGGTTACTGTAGCAGAATATTTAAACACATTTTAGGGTTTTATTTTGATAACTTGAAGAGGGGAGAACATGGTGGAGGCTACAGCTCTGGAATTCTTTCACCTCCTGGAGTTCTTGAAGGAGAAAGGAAGCTTGGAAAGAGGAAGAACTACAATCCAAAGAGAATTACATCTAATTTGTTAAGTTTTTCCCTTCCCTTTCATTTTCTGGAATGTCTCCATGTTGTATTGTATTTACCATGTTCTTAAACATGTGTACCTGAATCTGAATTGGTTGAGGGTGATTTCAAAGCCCCTGATATGGTTTTTGTAAGTTGATTGTGTAAGGAATTGTTATCCAATTCTCTAATTGAAGTTGCTTGTATTCTCCCATATTTAATGCTTATGATTGCTTGCTGATTGTATTTGAGTTGCCAACTGAATATAATCTGGTTGTGATTTATTGCTAGACTGGAAATCTTGATCCGTAATTGTCTTGAATTTCTAATCATTAGTAGCAAAATTGTGATCAGAGATTACAATTGGAGAATATACCTAAGTTAAATAATCCGAGCTTGTGTGTTTATTGCTTAGATCAACCTATCTTTCTTATCATAATGCATCCATTGAATTAAACTCAGAGAGCTTGTTCTAGGGTGTTTAATGGATAGAGATTAAATAAAGAGCTTGTTTTATTTAACAACAAAGTAAGGAAAGATTGGATAACAGAGCTTGTTGTTATCTACGGTTGATAATTTCAATGGTGTAATTGGATGTATCTACGAGTTAATTCGCAATCCATACTTGTGGCAAGAATGATCCCATCACCAGATTTCTATCATTGATTAATTCCCCATTTTCAATTAGTTTGGCATTGTGTTTATTCTTATTACCGTCGTATCTTTTTTCACTTAGTTAATCAATCAACAAAACCCCCATTTGTTCTGTTGTGGCTGTAAAATAACAAATTCAATTAGAATCAATCCTCGTGGGAACGATATCTTACTTATCACTTTATTACTTGTGCGACTCGTATACTTGCTAGTTTCGAACGCATCAAGTTTTTGGCGCCGTTGCCGGGGATTGATTTTCTAATCGATTTGTTATTTTGTTTTCATTGTTGATTCATATTTTTGTTTTTTTTTCTTTTCTGATTGTTTGTGTTTAGACAACATGGCAGTAAACTTCTATCAATTCAGTAGCGGATTTGAGCCACAAGTACCATGGAGAGTAAATGAGATAAACACTTCCCGACATTGAACAAACAACTTTTTGAGTTTAACTTGTCCTCTTGTGGAAAACATGGCTGTAGGACATATGCAGATCTTATCATTGAGGTATATTCTACGATGGAGCATCAAATCGACATGTATCCAACTTTACAAGAAGAATATATGGAACAAGCCAATGCCATGGGTGGATTTCCAGGACAAACAAGGCAATGGTATGATACTTTCTCTAACACTTACAATGCTGTGAGGAAGATCACCCTAATTTTCATTTTGAATCATCAACCGAATCGTCCCAAATCTATGCCAAATCACTACAAGGTTTTAATCAACGAGAGTTCAGCACTATTTCAATGCAATCAAACAATGCCACAACTAGCACCACAACCAGCTCCAAAAAACTCAGGTATGTCACTCCAGGATATTGTTAATGCACTTGCCACTAACACAATGCAATTCCAGCAGGAAACTGGGGCAAGTATCCAAAACCTGGCAAATCAAATGGGACAATTAGTTACTAGCATGAGCAAATTCGAGGGCCAAGACACAGAAAAATTATCTTCTCAAATGGTGATCAATCCAAGCGAGACTGCGAGTGCGATAACTTCACGAAGTGGAGAGCAATTAGATGTCTTACCAGGAAAATCACAAACTGATGAAGGAGATGACACCACCTCCACCATGAACAAAACATTAACTTCTCAGGTAAATCCTGTAACTCCTATTCCTTCATATGTTACTCCTCCACTTTTTCCTAGTAGATTTGCAAAATCGAAGAAGGAGGAACAAGAACAGAAAATCCTGGAAAATTTTTGCAAAATCGAGGTAAATATACCACTTCTGGATTCTATCGAGCAAGTACCTTGTTATACAAAATGTCTCAAGGAGTTATGCACCAGCAAGAGAAAGTTAAAAGGGAATGAGAAAGTAAGTGTGGGGGAAAATGTTTCAGTTGTATTGCAAAGAAAAATTCCTCCGAAATGCAAAGATCCAGGTACATTCACCATTCCATACACCATTGGTAATACCAAGTTTGAAAGAGCTATGTTAGATTTAGGAGCATCTATTAATGTCATGCCATATTCTATTTATGCTTCCTTAAATCTTGAACCTTTTGCGAAAACTGGTATTACCATTCAACTTGCTGATCATTTTAATGCATATCCCAAAAGAGTTGTGGAAGATGTGTTTGTGCTGGTGAATCAATTGGTTTTCCCAGCAAACTTCTATGTCCTTGAAATAGAGGATGAGACATCTCCTAATCCAACTCCGATTCTTTTAGGGAGACCATTCTCGAAAACTGTTAGAACCAAGATTGATTTTCATGATGGCACTCTCATCATAGAGTTTGATGGCAAGGTGATATGTTTCAATATTTTTGAGGCAATGAGGTACTCTAGTGACTTACATTCTGTTTTTGCCGTTGATTTATTGATTCTTTGCCACACATGTTTTGAGTTAACTCGCAAGATGGATCGAATTAGCTATTAATGACACATAGGGACCGAAATTCAAGAAGTCCAAAAATTTTGATACCAAGTTCCACAGAATGGAGGAGTTGTGGCAAGCTTAGATGAGACCATAGCAATAACCACAAATAGGTATGATGTTTCGTACATTCATTTTCCTTTATCTAATGAGAAAATTCTTCCTTCTGTGATGACAGCCCCTGCCTTGGAGCTTAAGCTTCTTCCAGATCATTTGAGGCATGGATTCTTGAGTGAGAATGATCCTTTGCCAATTATAATAGAAATGGGCCTTGCACGAATACAAGAAGAGAAACTCGTCCGAATACTTATAGACCACAAAACAGCTATTGGGTGGACGATTGCTAACATCCAAGGCCCAGCCATATGCATGCACCAATTCTTGTTGGAAAAAGGATCCAAGCCCACTAGAGAAGCACAACAGAGATTGGACCTTACCATGATGGAACCAACGTCGAGCTGAGGACGTTAAACCAAGCAGTTATTGGGAGGCAACCCAATGTTTTTGAAAAATAAATAAAAAAGAAAAGAAAAATAAAATAAGGTAATAATGATCAATTTTTGTGTCTCGAGGAGATTCCTTTCGTAGACCATCAAATTGACCAGGTTTTATCTCTCTTTGCCATCTGTCTTATTTGTTTTTATATTTTTTTACTTGTTTTTTTTTTACTTTTGTTTGCTATCATGTTGTTATCTCTTTTATGTGTCTTTAGTTTCTTTTCTGCTCTTTTCTTTTTGTTTCTTTTGTTTAATTTGATTATTTCGTACTTTGTGCTCATTTGTGCAACAGCTTGAGGAAACACCGAAACAAGAATTGAAGCCATTGCTTGAAGGTTTGAAGCGTGCATATCTTGGAGAAGAATAGACTCAAACGGATTACTGGTAATATCTTTCCTTTTCTCCTCTTCAATGGATGCCGATATCTTTCCTTTTCTCCTCTTCAATGGATGCCGATATCTTTCTGTCGAACCTTCGTAAATATTTCCCTTCACTTCCTCAAAATGCTGTGTCTAAAATTTATAAAGTACGGATGACTAGACTTTGGGCGTTGATGCTCCTAAATGTGCCTGCTGATATCCGATGGCTTATCGAAGCCAAGGTGAGATTGTCCGGTGAGCCGGACATTAATCTCGCAAAATACATGCCTGGTCTAGGAAAGAGCTACTACGCCAAGAGGCGAAGAGCGAAAAGGTTACAAGTATGTTATAAATGTGCTAGATGGAATTGTAACCAGACTTGTCGTTCATTAGGATTTGTGTCCAGGAATAGAGAAGATAAACTCTCGTTTATTAAGAATGGTCTGAGTAATGAGTCGCTGGATAATGCGTTTGAAACTAGCAAGTATACTAGTCGCACAAGTAATAAAGTGATAAGTAAGATATCGTTCCCACGAGGATAGATTCTAATTGAATTTGTTATTTTCCAGCAACAATAAATTAAATAAGGGGGGTTTTGTTGAATTATTAACTAAATGAAATAAGAATGCAAGTAAAGAATAACAAAACAGAAAGTTAAATTTGAATGAAAAATCAATGGGAGAAAGCTGGTTAAGGGATCCTTCTCTACCACAAGATATGGATTTGCGAATTAATTCGTAGAATTGTCATCTAATTACAGCATTGAAGTTATCAACCGTAGATAATAACAAGCTCTATTACCCCAATCTTTCCTTACTTTGTTGTTAAATAAAACAAGCTCTTTATTTAATCTCTATCCATTAAACAACCTAGAACAAGCTCTCTGAGTTTAATTCAATGGATGCATTATGATAAGAAAGATAGGTTGATCTAAGCAATAAACACACAAGCTCGGATTATTTAACTTAGGTTATATTCTCCAATTGTAATCTCTGATCACAATTTTGCTACTAATGATTAGAAATTCAAGACAATTACGGATCAAGATTTCTAGTCTAGCAATAAATCACAACCAGATTATATTCAGTTGGCCACTCAAATACAATCAGCAAGCAATCATAAGCATTAAATATGGGAGAATACAAGCAACTTCAATTAGAGAATTGGATAACAATTCCTTACACAATCAACTTACAAAAACCATATCAGGGGCTTTGAAATCACCCTCAACCAATTCAGATTCAGTTACACATGTTTAAGAACGTGGTAAATACAATACAACATGGAGACATTCCAGAAAATGAAAGGGAAGGGAAAAACTTAGCAAATTTGATGTAATTCTCTTTGGATTGTAGTTCTTCCTCTTTCCAAGCTTCCTTTCTCCTTCAAGAACTCCAAGAGATGAAAGAATTCCAGAGCTTCAGTCTCCATGATAAGTGTCTATTTATATATCATTTTCATATTAATTTGTCCATGTTTCTTTGCTATATTCCTTGGTATTTTTCTGTTTTTGTGTGGTTTTGATGTTTGTAGGAGTTTTGGAGCAACTTGCACAAAAATGGAGTAAAACCCTTCATTTTCACCTCTGCTAGTCAGTGATCTTCTCGGATTTAATTGTATAGATATACAATGAACCCGACGACATGTTATATACCGTTGGAAAGCTCTCGAAGTCTATTTTCTGGAGAAATTTACGGTTTATAAATCTATTCAGTGTACCAAAAATTGTAATCAAAACAGTGTGAGAAGTATAGAAATGTAATTCCACAAATCACTGTAGCATGTATAATACGGGACACTGTAGCAGTTTACTGTAGCAGAGTATTTAAACACATTTTAGGGTTTTATTTTCATAACTTGAAGAGGGGAGAACGTGGTGGAGGCTGCAGCTCTGAAATTCTTTCATCTCCTGGAGTTCTTGAAGGAGAAAGGAAGCTTGGAAAGAGGAAGAACTACAATCCAAAGAGAATTACATCAAATTTGCTAAGTTTTTCCCTTCCCTTTCATTTTCTGGAATGTCTCCATGTTGTATTGTATTTACCACGTTCTTAAACATGTGTAACTGAATCTGAATTGGTTGAGGGTGATTTCAAAGCCCCTGATATGGTTTTTGTAAGTTGATTGTGCAAGAAGTTGTTATCCAATTCTCTAATTGAAGTTGCTTGTATTTTCCTATATCTAATGCTTATGATTGCTTGCTGGATTGTATTTCGAATGGCCAACTGAATATACTCTGGTTGTTGTCTATTGCTAGACTAGAAATCTTGATCCGTAATTGTCTTGAATTTCTAATCCTTAGTAGCAAAATTGTGATCAGAGATTGCAATTGGAGAATACAACCTAAGTTAAATAATCCGAGCTTGTGTGTTTATTGCTTAGATCAACCTATCTTTCTTATCGTAATGCATCCATTGAATTAAATTTAGAGAGCTTGTTCTAGGTTGTTTAATGGATAGAGATTAAATAAAGAGCCTGTTTTATTTAACAACAAAGTAAGGAAAGATTGGGATAACAGAGCTTGTTGTTATCTACGGTTGATAATTTCAATGGTGTAATTGGATGACAATTCTACAATTAATTCGCAAATCCATATCTTGTGGTAGAGAAGGATCCCTTAACCAGCTTTCTCCCATTGATTTTTCATTCAAATTTACTTTCTGTTTTGTTATTCTTTACTTGCATTCTTATTTCATTTAGTAAAGCATTCAACAAAAATCCCCCCTGTTTAGTTTATTATTGCTGGAAATAACAAATTCAATTAGAATCAATCCTCGTGGGAACGATATCTACTTATCACTTTATTACTTGTGCGACTAGTATACTTGCTAGTTTCGAACGCATCACTCCACCACGTTCTCCCCTCTTCAAGTTATGAAAATAAACCCCTAAAATGTGTTTAAATACTCTGCTACAGTAACCTGCTACAGTGTCCCGTATTATACATGCTACAGTGATTTGTGGAATTACATTTCTACACTTCTCACACTGTTTTGATTACAACTTTCGGTACACTGAATGGATTCATAAACCGTAAATTTCTCCAAAAAGTAGACTTCGAGAGCTTTTCAACGGTATATGATATGTCATCGTGTTCATTGTATATCAATACAATTAAATCCGAGAAGATGGTTGACTAGCAGAGGTGAAAATGAAGGGTTTTACTCCATTTTTGTGCAAGTTGCTCCAAAACTCCTACAAACATCAAAACCACACAAAAACATAAAAATACCACGGAATATAGCAAAGAACATGGACGAATTGATATAAAAGTAATACATAAATAGACACCTATCAAATTCCCCCACACTTAGACTTTGCTAGTCCTCGAGCAACTACGGCAATATGAAATAAAATTAAACCGAAACAGAATCAACAAAAACTTAAAACACACAAATGCTTCATCTTGCAAATAGGCCTCAAAGATTGTACTTAATTATAACCCAAGGAAAACTTCAAAATAATGCACTTGATCAAGAAGTTTATCTCAAAGATTAGTTTCGCTTCATTTCAATTCCTCAAGTGTGTGTGTGTAGAGCCATTCTCACCTAATCACTTGTAACCCGGATGAGTTTTGCATAAAAATGAATCATATTTAATATTGAAGATGTGTGTATAAATGAACTCCATAGGCCTGCTTTTCAAGTCACTCTCCACTAATGTAGACATGCACAACACCAAGGATCAAGTAGGACTTTATTAAGCTTGTAACGTTTGGCTTGGGTGAAGGTATGATAAAGGATAATAATTTGGCTCAAATCAACCACAAACACATAAATCATTCAAGACTATGTAGAGCTCAAACCTATAATACAACTTCATTTCAATTTACCAGGTTACTCCCCCAAACTTATTTAGAACACTCAATCTTTTTTTTTTTTTTTTTTTGCAGAAAACAAAAGAGAACTACACCCCCACAGTTTGTTGTTTCATTCTTTTTAAGAACACTTAAGGGTATAGATCTCTTATTCTTTTTCTTTTGTTCTCTTTTTTTCTTTTTTTCTTTTTTTTTATTACACTTCCCCTCCCCCATACTTAAACAACACATTGTCCTCAATGTGTAAGACGTGGACGATAAGTACAGATTGGCTTTTTTTTTTTCTTTTTTTCTTTTTTTTCAAACACAATAGAACTCACTTGCATTGCTCATGACACATCCCAACCTCCTCTAACTTCCCAAAACCAGAACATAGCTCAAAATTTAATTGTGAATGATCTACATGCTCATAGGTAAGGGATAAACTGTTTGGAACAAATTCATTTGAGGTTAGGAAATCTTTAGTGAGTTAACAAAGAAAAAGACTTACAAAGGCTCAAAGGGGTAACTAGGGATCAATTTCAGTCAAGGTTGGCTATTAAGGCTCAAACGGTCCAAAGATGGCCAAAATCATTTCCCCAATGTTGCACAGCCTAGGATTTCGCCTTGAGTGACCATCAAACAAGTTCTAGAATTCATTGAAATCTGAAGAAACATTGAAATTACATAAACTTTCTCTAAGTGAACAAATAACTCAGTGATAATAGCTCAGTGCTCAATGTTGCACAAGGAATCAAAGCAAAGCGAAAACCAATAAACATTTCAAGTACACAGATCCATGCATCATTTATCATTTTCCAAGAGTTATTCTTAATTCAATCATTATCTTATCATCGACCCACAAAATGCAAGAAAAGAGGTACGTGGTGTTGTTACACCTGAGTCAAGATTATATATTTCAACAATCCTTAGGACCAGTAGCCCGCAGACTTAAGGTTTCCAGCCTATATACCTTTATTATAAAAGAACAAAAACAAGAAACAAGACACTTCAAACAACACGAAATAAATAAACTACAGATTTATTTAGAGAGAATGCGTTTCAAGAGTTAAGAAAACCCCATATTCTGCCATTCTCAAGTTTTTCCACAATTGTTTTTTTGAATCGAAAATGATAAAGATAAAAACACATAACAACTCTAAATTACGCAAAACTAAACTCACTCATAAAATAACAAAGTTCAACAAGTCAGCAAACAAAAACAAGTTAAGTTAGAATGGGTCTACAAAGTTTAGAAGTTAGCCTCCTTATTCAGCCATTATGGATTGAAGAGATCCAGAATGCGTTTCAAGAGAACTTGAACTTTTTAAGCCACCAGTCTAAAAACCGAGATTAGAAAATATTACCTGGGACGAAAGAAATAACCTGAAAAAGACTCGAAAGAAATAACCTGAAAAAGACTCAAAAGAAATGACATAAAAAAACAACTCAAATAAACACAATAAAGAGAAAGTAAACGAAAATGAAGCAAACCAGCAGATAGGATTACAGATGGAGCGTTAAATCCAGTTTGCGCCTCTTATGGCCTTCTCCAAACCAATTTATCCGAGATATTGTTGGATCAGGCGAATAGACGAATGCTTGTAATTTGTCAATTAACTCCTCTGCAGTTGAAGCTGTAACCAGGATTTGCCTCGCCGACTGGGAGATGAAGTTTTTTTCTACTGCTTGATCAAGAAAAGACAACAAACCATCAAAAAAATTATTGACATTTAACAAGCCAATGGGTTTCCGATGGATGTTTAGCTGTGCCCAAGAGGTGATTTGAAATATCTCCTCTAATGTACCATAACCACCGGGCCAAGCTATAAATGCATCAGATTTAATGACCATATGTGCAATACGCTCATGCATACTAGAAACTTGTAACTCTTCCCCTATGGTGTTGCCTACGATATCTCGTACAGCTAATGGTTTAGGGATAATGCCGAGAACTTTGCTTCCTCATAAGGATGCAGCTGTCGACACACACCCCATTAACCCAAGACTACCCCCTCCATAAATCAAATGAATACCCCTCGCAGCTAATGTCCTACAAAGATCAAGAGCTGCTGTTGTAAACTCTCCATCTTTACCAAATTGCGATCCACAAAATACACATATATTTTAGAATCGCCGAATTTGTGTTTTCTCCATTTCTAAAAGTGCTCTAAACTTGTGCAAGACAATGATGTACGTTAGGTATTATGGGATTCAAGTGCAAGACAGGTTTTAAAATGACATTTGAGAATATGTAAAATGGATATATACACACGTAAAACTCTCAAATTTGACACATGGGGACATAATTTCGGTGGGGGTTGCTCGATGCAGATTTATCGCCCCAAACTTTGAAAAAATGAGATATGCTTTCGGCGAGGTTTGACAAAACCTACACACTTGTCTCTCACGTGAAGCATGGAAAATGGAGATACATTTTCGGCGGGGGTTGACAAAACCCCCACACTTGTCTCCCATGTGAAGCATGGAAAATGGAGAAACACTTTCGGTGGAGGTTGACAAAACCTCCACACTTGTCTCCCTCGTGTACTTATGCCATAGGGTAGTCATATGGTTTGTCAAAAAGAAAACTTGAAATTAAAACTAAAAAATCAACAAACAACAACAACACAAAAACAACATTGAAAATCAGATCAAACGAAACAAGAAAAAAAATTATACGACAACAACACACATCAAATATACAAGTAGTTGTGATTGTGGCTCACATCTTCCTCTGGTTTTACGTCCAGTAACGGTTGAAAAGCCTTCTATGAGTCGGGGATTTGCTTCCCATCCAGTTTTCTTATAAACTGGCAAACAGGGTCGTTTTTAGTCAGATTCCATAGACTATAACACTGCAATTCATCACGAAATTGTGTCCATAGATTAAGCAATTCACGCTGAACAAGTCCACAAGAATGTGATCGAGAGTTAACAAAACATTATCCAGCGACTCATTACTCAAACCATTCTTAATAAATGAAAGTTTATCTTCTCTATTCCTGGACGCAAAACCTAATGAACAACAATTCTGGTTACAATTCTATCTAGCACATTTATAACATACTTGTAACCTTTTCGCTCTTCGCCTCTTGGCGTAGTAGCTCTTTCCTAGACCAGGCATGTATTTCGCGAGATTAATGTCCGGCTCACCGGACAATCTCACCTTGGCTTCGATAAGCCATCGGATATCAGCAGGCACATTTAGGAGAATCAATGCCCAAAGTCTAGTCATCCGTACTTTATAAATTTTAAACACAGCATTTTGAGGAAGTGAAGGGAAATATTTACGAAGGTTCGATAGAAAGATATCAGTATCCATTGAAGAGAAGAAAAGGAGAGATATTACCGATAATGCGATTGAGTTTGTTCTTCTCCCAGATATGCACGTTTCAAACCTTCGAACAATGGCTTCAACTCCCGTTTGAATGTTTCTTCAAGCTGTTGCACAACTGAACTCGAAGCACGGAATAATCAAATTAAACACAAGAAAAGAAAAGAAAAGAAAAGAATATAGTGACACATAAAAGAAATAAAAACACAAGAGCAAATGAAAGTCAAAAACAAACAAAAAAGCAAATGAGACAAATGGCAAAGAGAGATAAAACCTGATCAATTATAATAGCCCATGAGAGGAATCTCCTCGAAACACAAAAATTGATCAATACTACCTTCTTTTCTGTGTCTCTTTTTATTTATATTTCAAAAACATTGGGTTGCCTCCCAATAAGCGCTTGGTTTAACGTCCTCAGCCTGACGTTATCTGTCCTCACCATCAAGATAAGTTGGCTCGTAGAGAGGTACCTCATCGATATCCTGCATCACTGAATTCTCATAGTAAGGCTTCAGCCTGTGCCCATTCACCTTGAATACTTTATCCGTTTTTAAGCTCTTGATTCCACTGCACCATGGGGAAAAACATTAGTAATAACAAAAGTCAACCACAGATCTAATTGACTGGAAATAACTTGAGGCTGAGAAGCAAATAAAAGACTCTTTCTGTCCCACTTCAAAATTCTTCCTGGAGATCATTTTTTCATGAAATGCCTTAGTTTTCTCCTTGTAAATTCTGGAATTCTCATAGGCATCATTTCTAAGTTCTTCCAATTCTTGCTGTTGAAGCTTCCTTTGCTCTCCAGCAGCATCCATCTCCATGTTACAAAGCTTTACTACCCACCATGCTTTGTGTTCGAGCTCTACTGGAAGGTGACATGGCTTACCATAGACTAACCTATACGGAGACATACCAATAGGTGTCTTGTAAGCAGTTCGGTATGCCCAAAGTGCATCATTCAATCGTAGGCTCCAATCTTTTCGGTTCGGATTCACTGTCTTCTCGAGAATGGACGTGACTTCTCGATTTGAAACTTCAACTTGACCACTTGTTTGTGGATGATAGGCAGTAGACACCTTGTGAGTGATGTTGTTTTTTTTGAGCAAGGCTTCAAATGATCTGTTGCAGAAGTGTGTCCCTCTACCGTAATCATGACTCTGGTGTTTCCAATCTCGCAAAAAAATGTTAGATTTCACAAAATCTACAACAACTTTAGAATCATTAGTTCTCGCAGCTTTTGCTTCCACCCATTTAGAAACATAATCCACAGCAAGTATAATGTAAACATTACCAAATGATGAAGGAAAGGACCCATGAAATCAATACCCCACACATCAAAAATCTCGACAATAAGTATAGGGGTTTGTGGCATTTGATTTTTGGCACTTAAATTACCTGTCCTTTGACAACGGTCACAAGCTTTGCAGAAACAGATTGCTTCTTTGAACAATGATGGCCATTAGAATCCACAATCAAGAACTTTAAGGGCTGTTCTTTTTGGTCCGAAATGACCTCCACATGCATAAGAATGACAGAAGGTTAAAATTGAATTAATTTCAGATTCAGAAATGCACCTTCTTATCACTTGGTCAGAACAATGCTTCCATAATTACGGATCATCCCATATGTAATACTTGGCAATGTTCTTGATCTTGTCTCTTTGAGCTCGAGTCAAGTCATGTGGTAGCTTTTGGTAACTAAGTAGTTGACAATATCTGCATACCAAGGGGCTACTACATTTAGCAGACAACAATTGTCATCCGGAAAACTTTCTTGTAATGGCAATACATCCTCGTCATGGACAATGCGACTGAGATGGTCTGCAACTAAGTTTTCACTTCCCTTCTTATCTTCGATCTCCAAGTCAAATTCCTGTAAAAGGAGTATCCACCTGATAAGCCTTGGTTTTGCATCTTTCTTTGTGAGCAAGTACCTCAAAGCTGCATGATCAGAATAAACGGTTACGTTAGTACCAATCAAATAAGATCGAAACTTTTCTAAAGCAAAAATAACTGCTAGCAGCTCTTTCTCAGTGTTAGAATAATTAATTTGAGCATCATTTAAAGTCCGAGATGCGTAATAAATGGCATGTGGAACTCTGCCAATTCTTTGACACAAAACGGCACCCACAGCATAATCACTCGCATCACACATGATCTCGAATGGATGAGTCCAATTTGGAGATTGGATTATTGGAGCTGAAGTCAAGAGTTCCTTCAGTTTCTCGAATGCCTCTTTGCAATTCTCATCAAATTCAAAGGCCACATCATTCTGCAATAATCTGCATAGGGGCAATGCTATCTTCGAGAAACTTTTAGAGAACTACGATAAAAACCTGCATGACCAAGAAACGAAACGAATATCCCACACACTTGGGAGGGGGTAAGGAACATATAAGATCTATCTTGGATTTATCAACCTCTATACCCTTAGCAGAAATAACATGTTCCAAAACTATACCTTGATCTACCATAAAATGACATTTCTCCCAATTCAGAACAAGGTTAGTTTCTATACATCTTTGAAGTATAAGGGTAAGGTTGTCAAGGCATTATCAAAAGAATCACCAAAAACACTAAAGTCATCCATAAATACCTCAATAATGTTCTCAACATAATCAGAGAAAATACTTACCATACCCTCTTGGAAAGTGGCAGTGGGCATTGCAAAGACGAATGGCATGCGTCGGATAGGCCAAATGTACCGAAGGGGCATGTGAATGTAGTTTTCTCTTGATCTCAAGGGCAATGACAATCTGATGATATCTTGAATAGCCATCAAGAAAACAATAATGAGAATGACCTGCTAATCTCTCCAGCATTTGATCAATGAATGGCAAAGGAAAGTGATCCTTGCGAGTGCAGAATTGAGCTTTCGATAATCAATACAAACTCGCCACCCGGTTTGGATACGAGTGGGAACTAGCTCATTATTGTCATTCTTAACCACCGTAACACCAGCTTTCTTCAGAACAACTTGAACTGGACTCACCCACTTGCTGTCCGAAATTGGATAAATCACACCCACATCTAACAATTTCAGGATTTCTTTTTTGACAACTTCCATCATTGGAGGATTCAACCTCCGCTGTGCTTCTCTAGTGGCCTGGATCCCATTCTAACAAGATGCCAGTGCAGCATACGGCTGGACTAATAACCTTGATGTCAGCGGACTGTCCACCCAATGGCCGTTTTGTATTCTCGGAGCACGCGATTGAGTTTCTCTTCTTTAATGGTGCAAGAACTTTGCTATTAGAATGGCAAAGTATCTTCTAACTAGGAATAACATGTTTCAAAATGATCTGGAAGAGGGCTTAAAGCTCCAAGGCAGGTGCTTCATCACGGAAGGTAGAAGTTTCTCATTAGATAAAGGCAATTCAATGTACGAAACATCATACCTGTTTGTGGTGATAGCCATAGTCTCATCCAAGCTTGCCACAGCTTCCTCCACTTTTTAGACACTTGTATCAACTTCCTCGATTCTCTGGAATTTTCTGCCCCAATGTGCTCACTAATGGCTACTTCCAATGCATCCTTGCGAGTTAACTCAAAAAGTTGTTGTGCCAAAGAATCAATAACATCAACTGAAAAAACAGAATGCAAGTCACTAGGGTACCTCATTGCCTCAAAAATATTGAAACGAATCACCTCGCCATCAAACTCCATGGTGAGAGTGCCATCATGAACATCAATCTTGGTTCGGACAGTTTTCAAGAATGGCCTCCCCAAAAGAATCGGTGTTGGATTGGGAGATGTCTCATCCTCCATTTCCAAAAAATAGAAGTCTGCTGGAAAAACCAATTGATTCACCTGCACAAGCACATCTTCCACAACTCCCTTGGGATATGCATTAGAACGATCAGCAAGTTGAATTACAATACCAGTTTCTGCAAGGGGTCCAAGATTCAAAGAAGCATAAATAGAATATGGCATGACATTAATAGATGCTCCTAAATCTAATATAGCTCTTTCAAACTTGGTATTACCAATGGTGCATGGAATGATGAACGTACCTGGATCTTTGCATTTTGGAGAAATTTTTCTTTGCAATACAGCTGACACATTTTCCCCCACACTTACTTTCTCATTTCCCTTCAACTTTCTCTTGTTGGTGCATAACTCCTTGAGAAATTTTGTACAACGAGGTACTTGCTCGATAGTATCCAGAAGTGGTATATTTACCTCGATTTTGTGAGAAGTTTCCAGGATTTCTTGTTCTTGTTCCTCCTTCGATTTTGCAAATCTACTAGGAAAAAGTGGAGGAGTAACATATGAAGGAATGGGAGTTATCGGATTTACCTGAGAAGTCAATGTTTTGTTCATGATGGAAGTGGTGTCATCTCCTTCGTCAGTTTGTGATTTCCTTGGCAAGACATCTAATTGCTCTCCATTTCGTGAAGTTATTGCACTAGCAGTCTCTCTTGGATTGATCACCATTTGAGAAGATAATTTTTCTGAGTTTTGGCTCTCAAATTTGCTCATGCTAGTAGCCAATTTTCCCATTTGATTTGCCAGGTTTTGGATACTTGCCCCAGTTTCCTGCTGGAATTGCATTGTGTTAGTGGCAAGTGCATTAACACTGTCCTGGAGAGACATACCTGAGTTTTGTGAAGCTGGTTGCGGTGCTGGATGTGGCATTGGTGGTGGTTGCATTTGAAAAGGTTGCTGCACTCTAGGTTGATTGAAACCTTGTGGCCGATTTTGTATCACATTTGGAGTGATTGGTTGATGATTCCAGTAACTGAAATTATGTTGATCTTCCCATCCAGCATTGTAAGTGGTAGAGAAAGGATCATACCATTGCCTCGTTTGTCCTGGAAATCCACCCATGGCATTGGCTTGTTCCATATATTCTTCTTGTAAAGTTGGACACATGTCGGTTGGATGGTCCATGGCAGAACATACCCGACATGCATAAGATTGCTGCATATGTTCTACAGCCATTTTTTTTACAAGAGAGGTAAGTTCACAAAGTTGTTGTTCAATGTTTGAAGTAATTACCTCATTTACTCTTTTTGATAGTTGTGGCTCAAATTGACTGCTGAATTGTTGGGAGTTCGCTGCCATGTCACTAATCAAACGTCTTGCAACGTTCGGTGTTTTATTAACTAGTGCTCCACCACTAGCAGCATCAATGATACTCCTTTCCATTGGTAAGAGACCTCATAGAAAATTGAATTAAGAGTCCATCACTAATTTGGTGGTTTGGACAGCTGGCACATAACCTTTTAAATCTCTCCCAATATTCATGAAGTGATTCTCCATTGTGTTGTCGAATGCCACTAATATCTTTTCTAATATTGGTAACTTTCGAGGCTGGAAAGTATTTCTCCAAAAAGAGTTTACTCATCTCATTCCAAGTGGTAATGGTACCTGGTGGTAGAGAGTATAGCCAATCTTTTGCCGAATCTGCTAATGAGAATGGGAAAGCTCCCAATTTAATTTGCTCTTCAGAAACGCCGGTTGGCTTCATACTTGAGCATACCACATGAAATTCTTTGAGGTGTTTGTTCGGATCCTCTCCTGCAAAACCATAAAATGTAGGCAAGAGATGAATTAGTCCAGATTTAAGTTCAAAATCTATCTCAGAATTGGTGCTTATGCATAGCGGTTGTTGATCAATAATTGGAGCCGCTAACTCCTTAAGAGTCTGATCGTTTTCCATCGCCAATGCTTCCGATTCAGATTTGATTGAACTGCAAGAAGATGGGAGGGAAGTATGTCGTGCAAGGTCAAATTCTGGAGGTGGAGTCGAAATTGACCGATTTAGCCTTAAATTCGAGGATTGGAGAAACTCCTTAATTCTCTTAAGTCGTTGATCCGCTTCTCCCTCTGACATAAAAGCCTAAACACAAACAATCAGGAAATAACAATCAAGAATCAGTAGTAAAAACAGAATAACAAATTGATTAGAAAATCAATCCCCGGCAACGGCGCCAAAAACTTGATGCGTTCGAAATTAGCAAGTATACTAGTCGCACAAGTAATAAAGTGATAAGTAAGATATCGTTCCCACGAGGATTGATTCTAATTGAATTTGTTATTTTCCAGCAACAATAAATTAAATAAGGGGGTTTTGTTGAATGATTAACTAAATGAACTAAGAATGCAAATGAAGAATAACAAAACAGAAAGTTAATTTGAGTGAAAAATCAATGAGAGAAATCTGGTTAAGGGATCATTCTCTACCACAAGATATGGATTTGCGAATTAATCGTAGAATTGTCATCCAATTATAGCATTGAAGTTATAAACCGTAGATAACAACAAGCTCTGTTATCCCAATCTTTCCTTACTTTGTTGTTAAACAAAACAGGCTCTTTATTTAATCTCTATCCATTAGACAACCTAGAACAAGCTCTCTAAATTTAATTCAATGGATGCATTACGATAAGAAAGATAGGTTGATCTAAGCAATAAACACACAAGCTCGGATTATTTAACTTAGGTTATATTCTCCAATTGTAATCTCTGATCACAATTTTGATACTAATGATTAGAAATTCAAGACAATTACGGATCAAGATTTCTAGTCTAGCAATAAATCACAACCAGATATATTCAGTTGGCCACTCAAATACAATCAGCAAGCAATCATAAGCATTAAATATGGGAGAATACAAGCAACTTCAATTAGAGAATTGGATACCAATTCCTTACACAATCAACTTACAAAAACCATATCAGGGGCTTTGAAATCACCCTCAACCAATTCAGATTTAGTTACACATGTTTAAGAACGTGGTAAATACAATACAACATGAGACATTCCAGAAAATGAAAGGGAAGGGAAAAACTTAGCAAATTTGATGTAATTCTCTTTGGATTGTAGTTCTTCCTCTTTCCAAGCTTCCTTTCTACTTCAAGAACTCCAAGAGATGAAAGAATTCCAGAGCTGCAGCCTCCACCACGTTCTCCCCTCTTCAAGTTATGAAAATAAAACCTAAAATGTGTTTAAATACTCTGCTACAGTGACTTGCTACAGTGCCCCGTATTATACCTGTCTCTTATACACATCTAGATGTGTATAAGAGACAGTCTATACTTCTCACACTGTTTTGATTACAACTTTTGGTACACTGAATGGATTTATAAACCGTAAATTTCTCCAGGAAATAGACTTCGAGAGCTTTCCAACGGTATATAATATGTCATCGGGTTCATTGTATATCAATACAATTAAATCCGAGAAGATGTTTGACTAGCTCTGCCACAAGATATGGATTTGCGAATTAATTACAGAATTATCATCCAAGTACACCATTGAAATTATCAACCGTAGATAACAATAAGCTCTGTTATCCCAACCTTTCCTTACTTTGTTGTTAAATAAAACAGGCTCTTTATTTAATCTCTATCCATTAAACAACCTAGAACAAGCTCTCTGAGTTTAATTCAATGGATGCATTATGATACGAAAGATAGGGTGATCTAAGCAATAAACACACAAGCTCGGATTATTTAACTTAGGTTATATTCTCCAATTGTAATCTCTGATCACAATTTTGCTACTAATGATTAGAAGTTCAAATCAATTACGGATCAAGATTTCTAGTCTAGCAATAAATCACAACCAGATTATATTCAGTTGGCCACTCAAATACAATCAGCAAGCAATCAGAAGCATTAAATATGGGAGAATACAAGCAACTTCAATTAGAGAATTGGATAACAATTCCTTACACAATCAACTTACAAAAACCATATCAGGGGCTTTGAAATCACCCTCAACCAATCAAGATTCAGTTACACATGTTTAAGAACGTGGTAAATACAATACAACATGGAGACATTCCAGAAAATGAAAGGGAAGGGAAAAAATTAGCAAATTTGATGTAATTCTCTTTGGATTGTAGTTCTTCCTCTTTCCAAGCTTCCTTTCTCCTTCAAGAACTCCAAGAGATGAAAGAATTCCAGAGCTTCAGCCTCCACCACGTTCTCCCCTCTTCAAGTTATGAAAATAAAACCCTAAAATGTGTTTAACTACTCTGCTACAGTGACTTGCTACAGTGCCCAGTATTATACATGCTACAGTGACTTGTGGAATTATATTTCTATACATCTCACACTGTTTTGATTAGAACTTTTGGTACACTGAATGGATTTATAAACCGTAAATTTCTCCAGAAAATAGACTTCGAAAGCTTTCCAACGGTATATAACATGTCGTCAGGTTCATTGTATATCCTGTCTCTTATACACATCTAGATGTGTATAAGAGACAGCTCTACCACAAGATATGGATTTGCGAATTAATCGTAGAATTGTCATCCAATTACAGCATTGAAGTTATCAACCGTAGATAACAACAAGCTCTGTTATCCCAACCTTTCCTTACTTTGTTGTTAAATAAAATAGGCTCTTTACTTAATCTCTATCCATTAAACAACCTAGAACAAGCTCTCTAAATTTAATTCAATGGATGCATTATGAAAAGAAAGACAGGTTGATCTAAGCAATAAACACACAAGCTCGGATTATTTATCTTAGGTTATATTCTCCAATTGTAATCTCTGATCACAATTTTGCTACTAATGATTAGAAGTTCAAAACAATTACGGATCAAGATTTCTAGTCTAGCAATAAATCACAACCAGATTATATTC
This sequence comes from Boswellia sacra, assembly GCA_013180625.2. Taxonomy (NCBI): domain Eukaryota; kingdom Viridiplantae; phylum Streptophyta; class Magnoliopsida; order Sapindales; family Burseraceae; genus Boswellia; species Boswellia sacra. Next base: position 2,823 of record SNVD02006853.1, on the reverse strand, counting down.
AGTTGGCCACTCAAATACAATCGGCAAGCAATCATAAGCATTAAATATGGGAGAATACAAGCAACTTCAATTAGAGAATTGGATAACAATTCCTTACACAATCAACTTACAAAAACCATATCAGGGGCTTTGAAATCACCCTCAACCAATTCAGATTCAGTTACACATGTTTAAGAAGGTGGTAAATACAATACAACATGGAGACATTCCAGAAAATGAAAGGGAAGGGAAAAACTTAGCAAATTGATGTAATTCTCTTTGGATTGTAGTTCTTCCTCTTTCCAAGCTTCCTTTCTCCTTCAAGAACTCCAAGAGATGAAAGAATTCCAGAGCTGCAGCCTCCACCACGTCTCCCCTCTTCAAGTTATGAAAATAAAACCCTAAAATGTGTTTAAATACTCTGCTACAGTAACCTGCTACAGTTCCCGTATTATACATGCTACAGTGATTTGTGGAATTACATTTCTATACTTCTCACACTGTTTTGATTGCAACTTTTGGTACACTGAATGGATTTATAAACCGTAAATTTCTCCAGATAATAGACTTCGAGAGCTTTCCAACGGTATATAATATGTCATCGGGTTCATTGTATATCAATACAATTAAATCCGAGAAGATGGTTGACTATCAGAGGTGAAAATGAAGGGTTTTACTCTATTTTTGTGCAAGTTGCTCCAAAACTTCTACAAACATCAAAATCACACAAAAACATAAAAATACCAAGGAATATAGCAAATAAACATGGACGAATTGATATGAAAATGATATATAAATAGACACTTATCACTGGATAGTGTTTTATTAACTCTTGAGTCACATTCTTGTGGACTTGTTCAGCGTGAATTTCTTAATCTATGGACATAATTTCGTTATGAATTGCAGTGTTATAGTCTAGGGAATCTGACTAAAAACGACCCTGTTTGACAGTTTATAAGAAAACTGGATGGGAAGCAAATCCCCGACTCATAGAAGGCGTTTCAGCCGTTACTGGACGTAAAACCAGAGGAAGATGTGAGCCACAATCACAACTACTTGTATATTTGAATGTATGTTGTTGTTGTCGATTTTTTTTTTTGGTTTCTTGTTGATTTTGCATAAGTACACGTAGGAGACAAGTGTGGAGGTTTTGTCAACCTCCACCGAAAGTATATCTCTACTTTTCATGCTTCACGTGGGAGACAATTGTGGCAGTTTTGTCAAACCCCGCCGAAAGTGTATGTCCATTTTCCATGCTTCACGTGGGAGACAAGTGTGTAGGTTTTGTCAAACCCCGCCGAAAGCATATCTTATTTTTTCAAATCTTGGGGCAATAAATCTGCATCGAATAACCCCCACCGAAATTATGTCCCCATGTGTCAAATTTGAGAGTTTTACGTGTGTATATATCCATTCTGTATATTTTCAAAGGTCATTCTATAACCTGTCTTGCACTTGAAAAGCATAATACCTAACGTGTCTTGCACAAGGTTAGAGCACTTTTAGAAATGGAGAAAACACCAATTCGGCGATTCCAAAATATATGCGTATTTTGTGGATCGCAATTTGGTAAAGATGGAGAGTTTACAACAGCAGCTCTTGATCTTGGTAGGACATTAGCTGCGAGGGGTATTCATTTGATTTATGGAGGGGGTAGTCTTGGGTTAATGGGGGGTGTGTCGACAGCTGCATCCTTGGGAGGAAGTAAAGTTCTCGGCATTATCCCTAAACCATTAGCTGTGCGAGATATCATAGGCAACACAATGAGAGAAGAGTTACAGGTCTCTAGCATGCATGAGCGTATTGCACATATGGTCATTAAATCTGATGCATTTATAGCTTTTCCCGGTGGTTATGGTACATTAGAGGAGATATTTCAAATCACCTCTTGGGCACAGCTAAACATCCATCAGAAACCCATTGGTTTGTTAAATGTCAATAATTTTTTTGATGGTTTGTTGTCTTTTCTTGATCAAGCAGTAGAAAAAAAACTTCATTTCACAGTCGGCGAGGCAAATCCTGGTTACAGCTTCAACTGCAGGGGAGTTAATTGACAAATTACAAGCATTCGTCTATTCGCCTGATCCAACAATAGCTCGAATAGATTGGTTTGGAGAAGGCAATAAGAGGCGTAAACTGGATTTAACGCTCCATCTGTAATCTCTATCTGTTGGTTTGCTTCGTTTTTGTTTACTTTCTTTTTAGTATGTTTATTTGAGATTTTTCATGTCATTTCTTTTGAGTTTTTTTTCAGGTTATTTCTTTCACCCCAGGTAATATTTTCTAATCATGGCTTTTAGAGTGGTGGCTTAAAAAGTTCAATTCCTCTTGAAACGTATTTTGGATCTCTTCAATCCATAATGGTTGAATAAGGAGGCTAACTCCTAAATTTTTTAGACCCATTCTAACTGACTTGTTTTTGTTTACTTGCTTGTTGGACTTTGTTATTTTATGAGTAAGTTTAGTTTTGTGTAATTTAGAGTTGTTGTGTGTTTTTGTCTATATAAGTTTCGATTCGGAAAAAAACATTGTGGAAAAACCTGAGAATGGCAGAATATGGGGTTTCCTTAACTCTTGAAATGCATTCTCTATAAATAAATCTGTAGTTTGTTTATTTATGTTGTTTGAAGTGTCTTGTTTCTTGTTTTGTTCTTTCATAATAAAGGTAAATAGGCTGGAAACCTAAAGTCTGCGGGCTACTGGTCCTAAGGATTGTTGAAATATACAATCTTGACTCAGGTGTAAACTTTCATAATAAACTTTCATCTCCTGGAGTTCTTGAAGGAGAAAGGAAGCTTGGAAAGAGGAAGAACTACAATCCAAAGAGAATTACATCAAATTTGT
>SNVD02006852.1:0-25869 GCA_013180625.2 Boswellia sacra | reverse complement strand
ATGCCATGGTGCTTCCATAAGACCTTAAGTAATGAAATGGTCTTGCCACATAGGATTTGCACTCTTGTGTCCAAGATTCGAATAGGAACCTCTTCATACGAAACATCTTGTTGAATATACAACTCACTCCAATCTAGTACATGTGTTGGGTGAGGCTCATACTTCCTTAGCATCGATACATGAAATGTGTTATGAATTCCCGATAATCGTGGTGGCAATGCTAGCTCATAAGCTACTTCGTCAACCAGCCTTAGAATCTCAAATGGCCCAATATAGCATGGAGCAAGTTTACCTTTCTGTACAAAATGCATCAAGCCTTTACGCGGAGACACCTTTAAAAACACATGGTCACCCACTTTGAATTCTAACGGTAGTCTCCTTTTGTCTGCATAGCTTTTTTGTCGACTATGAGCTAAAAGTAAATGTTGACGTATCAACTTCACCTTTTCAGTTGTCTCTCGTACAAGCTCGGGTCCTAATAAGGTATCTTCTCCCACTTCTACCCAACGTAAAGGAGACCTACATGATCTACCATAGAGTGCCTCAAAAGGTGCCATTCCAATACTCGACTAATAGCTATTGTTGTATGTAAATTCCATAAGTGGTAGATGATCCTCCCAATTACCTTGAAAATCCATCACACAAGCCCTCAACATATCTTCCAAAATTTGAACAGTGCACTCTGATTGACCATCAGTTTGAGGATGGAAAGCTGTATTAAATAACAATTGAGTACCCATCGCTCTTTGAAGGCTTTGCTAAAATTGAGCTATAAACCTGGGATCTCTATCTGACACCACTGAAACTGGAACTCCATGCAATCTCACAATTTCTTTAATGTACAACCGACTCAAAACATCCACTGAATCGGTTATACGTATAGGAAGAAAATGCGATACTTTTGTTAACCTATCTACAATCACTCATATTGCATCTTTCCCTTTTAAAGAACGTGGTAATCTAGTAACAAAATCCATGGTGATGTAATCCTAACACTCTGCTACTGGAAATGGTTGGAGTAATCCTGCAGGCCTTTGATGCTTAGCCTTCACTTGTTAACAAGTAAGGCATCGGGACACATATTCAGCAACATCCTTCTTCATTCCTTTCCACCAAAACTGTCGACGTAAGTCATGATACATCTTGGTACCACCAAGATGAACAACAAATTTAAAATGATGAAATTCCTTAAAGATATCATCTTTACACTCTTTACTTGATGGAATAAAGATTCTGCCCTTGAATTGTAAACTCCCATCCGAACTAATTGTCCAATCAACACTTCCATCACCCCGTAACACTTGCTCATACAAGGCTCTAGTCTCTAAATCTTGATGTTGCAACTCCTTCACTCTATGCACAAGAGATGGTTGGCCAACAAGTGTAAAAAGGCAAATTTGATATCTACGATCCTCGACCAAGATATCATAATCATAAATAGAGCACAACATGCTCCACTCTCCTATCATCGCACTAACCATAGCCCTTGACTTTCTACTTAATGCGTCAGTCACCACATTTACCTTGCCTGGATGATATTGGATAGAGAAATCATAGTCTTCCCAATACTCCATCCATCTTCATGGTCTCTAGTTCAAGTCATTTTGGGTGAAAATGTATTTCAAACTTTTATGATCACAAAAGACTTCAAACCTTTCTCCATACAGATAATGTCGCCAAATTTTCAAAGCATACACTACCGCAGCAAGTTCTAAATCATGGGTAGGATAATTCTGCTCGTGAGGTTTCAACTGACGAGAAGCATAGGCTACTGACACATCCGAAAAAGGATTGCCTCCCAAGTATAGGAGTGTTGAAGTAATAAACCCGGTGAGACCGGGGTCGATCCATGAGGAAGGGAATTTTAGCTCTACAAACTATAAAGTAAGCAAATATGATATGCATGATTCAAAGAGATGACAAGATAATATCAACAAATATAAGTAAGAACAAGTTCATAAACAATAAATGAGAATCACACAAGAGAAATCAACACAATAATAATGAAAGCTAAGGTTAGGGGATCTGCCCTTGATATTTCAAATAAGGATAAACAACCCGTTTTAGTTATATGAATTATATTTGTTTCGTTACCAATATTTATACCACTTCTTATAAATGGGTTCAAGCATCCAATGTGCTAATTTCCATATGTCTACAACAAATCAAGGTTCCTAACTAGATTCATGTTGGTAAGGAAGAACCATATGACATCTAGAAAGGATCCAACATTTGATATGCCAAGGATTGTCGATAATGGATCCAGACCTCCACTTTACAATTGGTTTCAAGAATGATTAGAGAAATAAATATAAATCACATAAACAGCACAAGATTATGATATTAAGCACATATTAAAGGGTTAGAGAATCCTTACTCTCATATCAAGGGTTTCACCCTTTTACCTTAGCGAGAGAGCAATTAGAAAGACATTATAAAAGAAAGGAAACAAATTGCAAGAAAAAGAAGATTTATTAATAGCATAAAAATACAAGAGAGAAACACAATACAAGATCCCAGCAAGGCCAAGATGCCCTAATAGGTCACAAGGCACCTCTATTTATAGATACATTTAGGGGCAAACTTGTCAAATTACAAAGAAATAATTGTCAAAAATTAGATGTACCAACTTTGACAATTGGGATAATTAGGTGAACCGACTTTGACCACCGATTTTGACATTGAAGTATTGAGAATTTTAATCACATGTCTTCATGAAAGTCATAGATATTTCTCTCAAATTTCTAGAAAATCTTGATTTATACAATTTAGATGCGTATCTTGAGAGATATGATCAAAATACTGAGGCATGGTCAGGCTGGGCTGAAACTGCTGATGGGTTCATTTCAAGACCATTTTTGATCCACTAAGAGCTCGAATTTGATGATGCTTGTGAAATACAATCTTATAGATAATTTAATTATCTTTCCACAACATTAAGATTTGCACTATTCTGATCTATAAATAGAAAGTTATGGCCATTTTACCAATCCTGTAACAAAACCAAAATTAAGAGAAAGTTAATTCCAAAGATGCAAAGACTACAAACATGCTTAAGTTGAGGAATTTAATAACACTATTAATGCAATATGATAAACTAAACTCTTATTAAGTATACATATTTAAGTGTTCATCAGCTACAACCCTACCTTGTTGCATTAACACACACCCTAGTCCATCCAAGGAGGCATCAGTGAATAGGTGTTGAAGTTAATCTTTTCTTCAATTCTTGGAATGCTTGCTCACATGCATCATTCCATTCGAATCTGACTCCTTTCCTTGTTAACCTAGTCATTGGTGCAGCCAATCGAGAAAAATTCTCAACAAACCGCCGTTAGTAACCTGCTAGACCCAAGAAGCTGCGTACTTCAAACACATTCTTTGGTTGTTCCCATTTCATAACTGCTTTTACTTTCAATGGATCCACTAAGATTCCTTGTCTTGACACCACATAGCCTAAAAATTTTACTTCTGATAGCCAAAATTCACATTTACTCAGATTGGCATAAAGACGATGCTTTCTTAGTGTTTGAAGTGCTACGCGTAGATGTTGCTCAAGTTTAACTTCAATTAAAGAATAAATAAGGATATCATCCATAAACACAATCACAAATTGGTCTAAATAAGGTCTGAAAATATGGTTCATCAAATCTATAAAGGCAGCAGGAGCATTAGTTAGTCCAAATGGCGTGACCAAAAACTCATAATACCCATAACAGGTACGAAAAGCAGTCTTGGGTATGTCGCCTTCCTTTATTCTCAACTGATGATAACCCGAACGAAGATCTACCTTGGAAAAATAACAAGATCTTCTTAATTAGTGGAACAAATCATTGATCCTAGGTAAAGGATATTTGTTTTTCAGTGTAACCCGATTTAACAGCCTGTAATCTATACATAAACGCAATGAACCATCTTTCTTCTTCATAAATAATGCTGGTGCATCCCAAGGAGAAGTACTGGGTCGGATGAATCCTTTCTCTAACAATTCTTCTATTTGAAGCTTTAGCTCCCTTAACTCTGCTGGAGCCATTCGATAAGGAGCAACTGATATGGGTGCCACACCTGGATACACCTCGATAGCAAACTCTATTTCTCTAGTTGGAGGTAACCCGAACAATTCTTAAGGAGAAACATTAGGAAAATCACTTGCCACACGAGAAAGTTCAGAAACCCCTTTATTAGTCTCTTCTACTAGTATATTTGCTATCATGTTCCTGACCCCTTTCTTGTTTTGCGACCCAAGCAAAGGGTAATGCAATAATGCATATTTGTCCCCATAAAAACTTAAAATGATCCCCTCCGGCGTGTATGTTATCACTTTCTTCTTGTGACAGTCTAATATAACTCGATAAGTTGACAACCAATCCATTCCTAATATCACATCATACTCAGTGAGATCCATAAGTATCAAATCAAATGATAACCTGTGCCCATTGATCTCTAGCATACAAGAACGACATATCCTCCCAACTTCTAGAGTACTACCCACAAGTGACTCCACATGTAATACAGAGTCCAACAAATCAGACTCTAATCCTAATGCAGATGCAAAATGGGTAGATATAAAAGAATGAGTAGCTCTAGAATCAAATAAAAACACGGGCCCATGCGTTAAAAACCAATAATGTACCTCCCACAACCACATTGTTTGCAGGCTCTGTCGGCTGAGTCAAAGCAAAAACTCATCCCTGAGTCATCTGTCCGTGATATCTATTGCTCTGAGATGATCTTTGAGGCCTAACAGATTGAGAAGAAGCTGCCTGAAACCTCTGAGATGTCTGATATGACTGGGTATTACGTCCCTGAGACGGTGGTCTAAACTGTGACTCTAACCCTTGTCGAGGAGTCAGTTGGGTCTGACTAGTGACACTCTGAGGACCTCTCATCCCTGTTGGACAATCCCATTGAATGTGACCGTATTGTCTGCATCTATAACATCTGGGACACTGACGTCGTAAATGACCTGGTTTCCCACACTCATAACAAACTTTCTGACTTTGTAAAGATCCACTTGACATGGAGCCTTGAGATTGCTGTTGCTGAGACTAAGAATTAAAGGAAGGCCTACTGGAATGAGTTCTCTATCTCTTAACTGAACGATCATGCTATCTCATTCCTCTAGAAGGTATGCCAATAGCCCCCACTCTGTGACTTTGAGAAATCTCCTGTTCTGTAACTAAGGCAGTCTCTACCACATCAACATATGTCGTCAATCTACATACTGCAACTGAGGGTCTGATGTCATCTCTTAGTCCCTTTTGAAATCTCTGAGCCTTGCTAGCCTAATCTGCCACCAAACCAAGTGCAAAACGGGATAAGACAGTAAATTATGCCTCATATTGTTGCACTGTCATATTCCCCTGTGTCAAGTATATAAACTCATTTTTCTTCTGATCACGAAAAACTGTAGGAAAATATTTGTCCAGAAAAGTAGTAGAGAAATCTCTCCGTGTAAGGTCCTTCTCTAATACGCTAAATAGATGTCCACCACTGTAATGCCTCTCCTGTCAACAAATGAGTTGCCACCCTAACCCGTAAATCTTCTTCAACTTGCAAAAGATTAAAGAGGCGCTAAACTCGTATAAGCCAGTCTTCTACAACATTCGGATTGGGCTCCCCATTAAAAATAGGTGGATTGTGACGTTGGACCTCTCTAAGTGCATTCTTCATTCGATCGTCGACACCTGTCACTAATACCAGTTGAGATGGTGGTGGTGCGTTAGCACGAAAAGTATCTCTAACTGTGTTTGCCACTGTTTTTGCCAATGTATTGGCCACATCTCTCATAGCCCTGTAAAACTCTGACCTCTCACCACCCTCAGGTGGGTTGGAACTCGATGCACCTTGCGTACGAGAACTCATTATCTAATTTTATCAATGGCAAAAACATAACAATAAATATTCAAGGCACATGCAAGCGTACAAGACATAACTCTACCCCTCCCAAACCATCTACATCCTTTTCCCAGGTCCATAGTAAAGCCTAGGCTCCGATACCACTCTGTTATGCCCTACCATCTCTTATTTAGAGATTTTAGGGGTCATTGATTCAAAAAATAATAAAAAGACTTCAAAAATATCTCCATTTTTTATATACATACCACATGAATCCATTACAACATCTGACTATTTGTTCAAAATAAACTATATATACATTGATGAACAAACTCAGTACATAAGTTGATAGTCACATAACCAAATTTCCTATGATGACCTAGGCTAGTCAAATCATTTTCCAAATTCATCACATGCATGTAGACGCCAAACTCCCTAAGAAAGCTCTGGAACACCACTAGTATGAACCTCTTTTTGTGTACCTGTAGAGGGAGGGGGTGAGCATAAAGCCCAGTAGGAAAGATTCTAATATTATACTAAATCACAAGCATTCAACAATTACTCAATTACATAGTTACACAACCAATAACAATAAGTCAAGCAAGTATTTTCATTCGCACATCAAGTTTATATTCGTGTTCTTCTTGGATCTGTATACAAAACAGCCCATCCAAGGTCCAACTAGGGATGGCAATTTGATCCGATCGGGGCCGAGGATACGGAAAATCCGGACGTCCAAGGCGGGCAATAACCCGAAAAACCGGGGACTTTGGCCGAGGCGGGGAGAAATTTTCTGCCCCGGCCCCGAACCAGAGCCGGGGACCCGGAATTAAACCCAGGGGATGCAATTGTAATTTTAAAATTATGTCATGTAAAAATAATTTTAAGTCCTATCAGTTTCTAATTCTCACTTTCACCCCTTATTTAAATTTTACCCAAGCCCAGCCCAACTCTTAATAAGATTTTTTATTTCAAACCCATTAGATGCGTCAAGCCCAGCCCATCTCCAAGGAAATTTTCTTAAAATTTTGTTGCTGTCCCCGGGGTTCGAACTCACCTCCCACAATGGATAGAAAGGGTACGACACCACTGGGCCGCAAGCATTTCGCATTTAACTTGGCTGCCCCATCTATATATATCTGCAATGCATGTCCAAGGAAATTATGTTCAAATATATGAAAACAGCGGGCTACCATTGGGCCGCAGACTATTTTACATAAAACTTTGCTGTCACATATATATATATACAGATAAAAAAAGCATCAGAATTAAAAAAAATGGCAACCCAGGTTTTAATCCCGGGTTATTGGAAAACCTGGCTCCGCCCGGGTTACCCTGGACCTGGCCCCGGGAAACAAATTCCAGGTAATTTTTTGGGGCCGGGGAGTGCAATTGAAGGCTGGGTCCAAAGCCGGGGACCCCCGACCCTGGGTTTTGCCATCCCTAAGTCCAACACACCCAATTTAGATTCGTATTCCCCTTGGATCCGTATCCAAAATGGCCCATCCAAGGTCCAACACATCACGTTATTATATTTGTGTTCCCCTTGGATCCGTATCCAAAACGATCCATCTGAGGTCCAACACTAATAATTTCATATCCGCATTCTCCTTGGATTCGTATTCAAAACGGCCCATCCAAGGTCCAATGCATATACTTACGACCTTTGAATATAATTTCTAAAATAAATCTCAAGAAAATACAATTTTTATGAAAAATCTTGGACTTTCAAGAAGTGTGCATGGGGTTTGGGTCGATTCTGTAACTTCGCTCTACACTCGACACTATTTCGTTCGACACTGGAAACTAGGCACTTGACACTCACACCTGCATGTCGAGTCTTGCATGCAACATGTGACACTATTTACTCAACACTCAGTACAAAACACTTGACACTTGACACCACTCTCTCGACACTCGGTACCAGACACTCGACACAACCCGCTTGATAAACGCATGAAAGTACACTCTTAAGCATAAATAATTAATGCTAATTGGACAGTATTATAAAGCTTTTATGATATTTTAGCATAATTATTTTGCTTATGCCTCTTTTACATTTGTTTCATTTCTTTTGCATTTTCTTTAGTCTTTATCTTGAAATAAAGTATTGTCCTTAAATTGTGATTAATGGAAATCATTTTTTTAGGTTTAATAAAATGGACACAACTCTCAATCTATAGATCAAAATGGAGAGATTATTGAACCTGGAGCAACATGTCTCAATTTTACACAAAGTTGAAGAACAATCAAAAGCCCAAGTCCAACATTTGATGGGCCGAAATTGAGACACAACAAAACCAAATTGTAGTTGTTTCTCAGCCCGACTCATGTCCAGTATTTGGGCCATATCTCAGAGAATACTTGTCCAAATTGCATGAATCTGGTGGCCCTTTCATGTTTTCCACAAAGCCCAATTCGGTCCATTTGGTGGTCAAAAATCAGCTGCAAGTTGGTGGCCGACATTGTGGAAAAATTGGTGGAAGTTTGGTGTAATAGTTCCATTTCATCACCTATTTAAGGACAACTTGAGGAATTGAATGGGGGGAGAGAAAAAATCATTTGAGTTCACATTTTATCATTGTATATTGCAATTCTCTCTTGTATTTTCTCTTTAGAAATGATAAGAATGAATTGTAAGTTAGGCTAGAACTCTTGGTAAGGCTAGAGATGAACTTGTATGTGTAGTTTATCTATTTCTCCACTTTCATTCTACCTCAAGGGCTATAAAGATTGTATGTTTGTTTATGTGTTAAACTCTTTCTCATCTTGTGATTTCTTTTTAATCCAGAAATTATAATTCTCAATTTCATATAAATTCAGTCATGCTTTCTTTATGTGATTCATGTTGAATTATAATTGTTACTGGTAGTTTTGTTTTATGAGTTGGTCCTTTACTGTAATATTGTCATGTGACATATTGTCGCTCTTGGATAACTTGTAAGGATGAATGTTGTTGGTAAATATTGCTTGTAAAGACTTTATGCATATCAAATACATGTGTTTGTCATTTATGCTATACTATATATATTTTTCGATTGATTGTTTGGGATGTGAAACGTTCAATTGAGTTATAATTATTGAATCAAAGTGGAGATTAGATTTACAAAACATATAAGTGATTCTCGATGCCTTACTTCTTAATTACCATCGATTGTTTTCAATTATTAAACATTGTATTTTCTTTAGAACCAATCACTTCAAAGTTAAATTTTATATCTTTATTATCTCTTATATTTTTTGTTTTACTAACCTCTTTTATCAAAGGCCTCCTTGTGGATTCGACACCTCAACGTATACTACAATAACCGCGGTATATTTTGGGCGTAACCAAAAATTGGCGCCGTTGCCGGGGAGGTAAAATGGACGAAAGACGGTTTGTATTTTTTATTTCTTTTTCTTTTTTTTTGGCCTAACTTGGAATAATTTGCCTAATTTTCCTAACTTTGACTAATTTGCCTAATTTTTCTAACTTTGACTAACCTTATTCCTTTTACTTTTCAAAGGTCGGCTTTGCCGCCTTGCTCTTTTACTTTTCAAAGGTCGGCTTTGCCGCCTTGCTCTTTTTACTTTTCAAAGGTTGGCTTTGCCACCTTATTTGTTTTATTATTATTATCTTGCTCTTTTACTTTTCAAAGGTCGGCTTTGCCGCCTTGCTCTTTAACTTTTCAAAGGTCGGCTTTGCCGCCTTGCTCTTTTACTTTTCAAAGGTCGGCTTTGCCGCCTTGCTCTTTTTACTTTTCAAAGGTCGGCTTTGCCGCCTTATTTGTTTTATTATTATTATCTTGCTCTTTTACTTTTCAAAGGTCGGCTTTGCCGCCTTGCTCTTTTACTTTTCAAAGGTCGGCTTTGCTGCCTTGTTTCTTTTACTTGTTAAAGGTTGGCTTTGCCACCTTGTTTGTTTTATTATTATTATTATTGTTATTACTTGTTAAAGGTCGGCTTTGCCGCCTTATTTCTTTTACTTGTTAAAGTTCGGCTTTGCCACCTTGTTTATTTTATTATTATTATTATTGTTATTACTTGTTAAAGGTCGGCTTTGCCGCCTTATTTCTTTTACTTGTTATTTGTTTTAATTTTTTTTATCTTTTATATATACTTGTCAAAGGTTGGCTTTGCCACCTTGTTTGTTTTATTATTATTATTGTTATTATTATTTTACTTGTTAAAGGTCGGCTTTGCCGCCTTTACTTGTTATTTGTTTTAATTTTTTTTTTCTTCTATATATACTTGTCAAAGGTTGGCTTTGCCACCTTGTTTGTTTTATTATTATTGTTGTTATTATTCTCTCTAACTTTTGTTATCTTATTGCTTTTTGACTTTATTTGAGAACTTTCTTGTGTAAAAAAAAACAAAAACAAAAAAAAGAGAGACAAATTGTGAGTGATGTATGAAGCAATCTAGAGACAAACGAGGGAGATTTATGAAAAAATCAGAACTAGAACCACAACAAGATTTTGCAACCGAAGAAAAATCAATTCTTTGTTCATCTTCATCTTCTAATTCTGATACAATGAGCCAACATGAGGACAACCCCGTTAAAACTCTAAAAGATTACTTGCATCCTACCTGCACAGCCACACCATCATGTATCATATTTCCACCTAATACACCAAAATTGGACTTTCACCCTGGGATGATACATCTTTTACCAACTTTTCATGGTTTAGATAGTGAAAACCCGCATGTGCATGTTAGAGAATTTGAAGAAGTAGTGGGCACCTTTCATAGTCAGGCCAATGCCATAGATTCTGTCAGGTTAAAATTTTTCCCTTTTTCTCTAAAAGACAGGGCAAAGAGTTGGCTATACTCTTTAAGGCCGAGATCCATAGGAACATGGACAGAAATGACCCAAGTGTTTTTTAACAAATATTTTCCACAACATAAGACTAACGGCCTGAAAAGACAAATTTCCTCTTTCTCCCAAAAAGATAGTGAAACCTTGTACCAAACTTGGGAGAGATTTAAAGAGTTGTTAAACATGTGTCCTCATCATGGGTATGAAAATTGGCACTTGGTTAGTTACTTCTATGAGGGACTAACAATTAGGGAGCCCCAATTTGTTGAGATGATGTGCAACGGGGAGTTTCTTCAAAAAGACCCTGAGGAAGCCTTAGAATTCCTCAAAGACTTAGCTGAAAAAGCCCACACATGGACTGGACCTAGTGCTACAGATAGCACAAATAGGTCACAATCTAGTGGAATTTACCATCTTAAGGAAGAGGACAACCTTAAAGCCCAATTAGAAGTCTTAACTAGGGAATTGGAAGTCTTGAAAACCAAAGATAGGAAGGTCACCCATATAGTTGCTAAAGTTGAATCACAAGATCCATGTTTTATTTGTGGAGGGGTGGAACACTTAGCTCAGGATTGTCCAACTTACAGTGAGATAAGAGGGGTGTACGAGGAACAATGTAACGCCTTAGGGATGTACAAAAAGCCTTATTCACCCTATTCTGAAACCTATAACCCTAGCTAGAGAAACCACCCAAACTTTAGTTGGAAATCTAACCCCCAAAACAACAACCAATGGAAACAGGAACAACAACCACCCAAGTCTTATCAAGCACCTCAATACAATGCACCACAAGTTAGGAATTCCTTAGAGGACACCTTACAAGCATTTATGGAGGCCCAAAATAAGACGAACCAAAAATTTGAAACAGTTCTTACACAAGTGGTGGAAGAGAACAAGGAGATCAAAAGTCAAATCACTAAGCTAACTAGTGCTTTGACCATACAAGAGTGAGGTAAGTTTCCATCTCAAACTCAATCTAATCCAAAAGGGCAACACATGGCACAAGCCTCTACTTCTGACACACAAAATCTCAAAGAGGTAAATGCCATCACTACTCGAAGTGGTAAGATCTTAAATGAGCCTACATTGCCAATCAACACTACCATGGAAAACAAAGATGTTCTCCCACAAAAGGAGGACATTTTTGAGAAAGAACTTGAAAAGAAATTTTCGATTCCAGTGCCTTTTCCCCAAGCTCTCAGATCTAATGGGAAAAACTCGAAAGTTCAAGGTGAGATTCTAGAACACTTAAAATAAGTTAAGATTAATCTTCCCTTGTTGCATGTAATCAAACAGGTTCCGGCTTACGCCAAAGTTATCAAGGATCTATGCACCATCAAAAGAAAGCACCATGTCAAGAAGACTGCATTCTTGACGGAACAGGTAAGTGCAGTCATTGAACAGAAAACCCCACCCAAGTACAAAGATCCAGGGTGTCCTACAATTTCCTGCCAGATTGGGACACATGAAATCAGTCAAGCATTGTTAGACTTGGGAGCAAGTGTCAATCTCATGCCCTATTCGGTTTACTTACAATTAGGACTTGGAGAGATCAAACCCACATCCGTAGTTCTACAATTGGCCGACCGATCAGTCAAGAAACCACGGGGAATAGTGGAAGATGTTTTATTACAGATTGATAAATTTTATTACCCTGTTGATTTTCTTGTTTTGGATACTCAGTCTGTGGTTAATATGGAGTCCAAAATTCCTCTTATTTTAGGGAGACCTTTTCTTGCCACTGCTAATGCTTTTATTAATTGCAGGAACGGTCTCATGAAATTGTCATTTGGTAATATGACTCTTGAGGTGAATATTTTTCATATTGGAAAGCAACCACGAGAGGAGGACGATTGCTACCATTCATATATGATAGACACACTTATCTCAGAGGAGGCTTATAGAAAACAGGATTTTGACTCTTTAGACTACCTTCTTGATTCTGAATTTGAAGATTTATTTTATCCTGATGATACAACTAATGTGTTTGATGTTTTTGACTCACAGGATAAAAGGACTCGATTTTGGCAACCACGCTTTGAAGAATTGCCTCGTGGAAGAGAGAAGCCAAAACCCTCTAACTTAGAGGCTCCAAAAGTTGAACTTTCTCCATTGCCCAAAGGTTTGAAGCACGTTTTCTTGGGAGCAGGTGATACCTTTCCTGTTATTATTTCTTCAGAACTTAGTGTTGAACAAGATGAAAAATTGATAAACTTGTTAAAAGAACATAAGTCTGCACTAGGATGGACTATAGCTGATATTAAAGGTATTTCTCCATTAATATGCTCCCATAGAATCCATCTAGAGGAAGGTACCCAACCTCGTAGAGATCCCCAAAGAAGACTTAATCCAACAATGAAATAAGTGGTAAAGAAAGAAGTCTTAAAACTATTAGATGCAGGTATAATCTATCAAATATCTGATAGTCAATGGGTAAGTCTAACACAGGTAGTGCCTAAGAAATCTGGAGTAACTGTGGTTCAAAATGATAAAGGAGTGTCTGTTCCAACTAGAGTAGTAACCGGATGGCGGATGTGCATTGATTATAGGAAATTAAATACAGCCACCCGAAAAGACTACTTTCCATTGCCTTTTATTGACCAAATTTTGGAACGTGTAGCTGGTCATCCCTTTTATTGCTTTCTCGATGGGTACTCAGGATATTACCAGATAGAGATAGCTCTAGAGGATCAGGATAAGACTACCTTCACATGCCCTTTTGGTACTTATGCTTTTCGTAGGATGCCATTTGGATTATGTAATGCACCAGCTACTTTTCAACGTTGCATGCTTAGTATTTTCTCAGACATGGTTGAAAAATACATGGAGGTTTTTATGGATGATTTGACTGTTTTTTGGTAACTCTTTTGATTCATGTCTACTTAACTTAAAATCTGTTTTGAGTAGGTGTGAAGAAAAAGGACTTGTGCTTAATTGGGAAAAATGTCATTTCATGGTGTCTTCTGGGATTGTTTTGGGACACATTATTTCAGAAAGAGGAATGGAGGTTGACAAGGCTAAGATCGAGTTGATCTCTAAATTACCTACACCTAAAACGATAAAAGATGTCCGATCTTTTCTAGGGCATGCTGGTTTTTATAGGAGGTTTATACAAAATTTTTCTTCTATATCTAGACCATTGTGTAACCTCTTATTGAAAGATGCTGAATTTGTGTGGACTCAAGCTTGTGAGGACGCATTTCAGACATTAATTGCCAAACTCACCACTGCCCCTATTATGCAGTCACCTGATTGGAGCCTTCCATTTGAGATTATGTGTGATGCCAGTAACTATGCTGTAGGAGCAGTCCTTGGTCAAAGTAGGGAGGGCAAACCCTTTGTTATTTACTATGCTAGTAGAACCTTAAATGATGCTCAAATGAATTATTCTACTACTGAAAAGGAACTATTAGCTGTTGTTTTTGCCTTGGACAAATTTCATTCTTATTTAACTGGTTCACCTATTACTGTGTTTACTGACCATGCAGCTCTGAAGTACCTTTTTTCTAAAAAGGATGCTAAGGCCCGTCTAATTAGATGGATTCTTCTTTTGCAGGAATTTGATCTAACCATTAAGGACAAGAAGGGCGTCGAAAATGTTGTAGCAGATCATTTGTCCCGTCTTGAGTTCCATGATTCCACTAATGTCCAACCCATTCAAGATGATTTCCCTGATGAACATCTTTTCACTATAAGCCAAGTACCTTGGTATGCCCATATTGTAAATTACTTGGTTTGCGGAGAAGTTCCATCTGACTGGAGTGTACAAGATAAGCGTAAGTTCTTGGTTGAGGTGCGTAATTTTTATTGGGATGATCCTTATCTTTTCAAATATTGCGCTGACCAAATTATGCGACGTTGCATTCCTGATAGTGAAATTGCTAGTGTCTTAAACTTTTGCCATGGCACTGCTTGTGGTGGTCATTTCTCAATAAAAAAGACTGCTGCAAAAATTTTACAGTGTGGACTCTATTGGCCCACTTTGTTTAAAGATACTAACAATTTTTGTCGTTCATGTGAAAGATGTCAAAAGTTGGGGGCTTTATCTCGCCGTCATATGATGCCTCTTAGCCCTATTCTTGTTATTGAGATATTTGACTGTTGGGGTATTGACTTTATGGGACCTTTTCCTCCATCTTTTGGTTATCTTTATATTCTTCTAGCTGTTGATTATGTGTCCAAATGGGTGGAGGCTATGGCTTGTCGTACTAATGATAACACAACCGTGGTAAAATTCTTAAAAGAAAACGTGTTGTCTAGGTATGGTACGCCACGTGTCATCATCAGTGACCAAGGGACACATTTTTGTAACCGTTCTTTTGAAGCTTTGATGCGCAGGTATGGTGTTCTTCATAAGATTTCCACCGCATACCATCCACAGACAAATGGGCAAGCTGAACTCGCAAATAGGGAGGTCAAGCAGATTCTAGAAAAGACTGTTAATCTGAATCGCAAAGATTGGTCTTTACACCTTTCTAATGCATTATGGGCTTACCGCACTGCTTATAAAACTATTCTAGGGATGTCTCCTTATCGCCTTGTCTATGGGAAAGCTTGTCATTTACCTGTTGAGCTAGAACATAAAGCTTATTGGGCTGTCAAAGCCCTTAACTTTGATTTGAGTGTTGCAGGTCTTTAAAGAAAGTTACAATTGTCTGAAATAGAAGAATTGCGGAATGATGCCTATGACAACTCCAAGATTTACAAGGCTAAGATGAAAGCGGCTCACGACAAACAAATCTTGAGGAAAAACTTTGAGCTAAATCAACGAGTTTATCTTTATGATTCTCGATTGCATTTACACCCTGGAAAGTTGAGATCTCGATGGACTGGACCATTTGTCGTAAAGCACATTTTTCCAAATGGAGCGGTGGAGATTGAGGACCCCACTGATGGGCGAATT
The DNA here is from genome assembly GCA_013180625.2 of Boswellia sacra. NCBI lineage: Eukaryota > Viridiplantae > Streptophyta > Magnoliopsida > Sapindales > Burseraceae > Boswellia > Boswellia sacra. The sequence goes on along the minus strand of SNVD02006852.1, from coordinate 10,330 downwards.
TTCAAAGTTAATGGGCAACGATTGAAAAATTATGTGGAAAGGGAAAGTCAGTTTATGTGTCTCGAGGAGATCTCTCTTGAGCCTCCTGTCTATCCTAATTAATCAGGTTCTATCTGTCTCATCTATCTGTACCATATCTTGACTTTTGTACCATATCTTGATTTTATTTTTGTTTTTATTATTTGGTTGTCCTTGCTTTTATTATTTTTCTACCCCATATCTTGACTTTGTCTTTGTTTCTATCATCTATTTGTACCATATCTTGACTTTATTTTTGCTTTCTTTATCTCATTGTCTTGCTTTTATTATATGTTTGTCCTATAATTTTTACTTTATTTTCTGTTTTTGCTTTTATTTTCTTTTGCGTGTTTTATTTTACTTCCCGGTTAAGTGGCGGATACGGTACTCCGTGACTAATTAAGTCGGTTTTTCAGTTCCCTAAAAACTGTAACCCAAACAAAAATCGTGCATTCTTTTACCTTTCAAAATGGATACGATTCTTTCAAACCTTCGTAGACATTTTCCTTTTCTTCCTCCAAATGCATTGCTCAAAATTTACAAAGCACGGTTTGCAAGGTTAAAATTGCTAATGCTCATGGGTTTACCTGTTGATATACGATGGTTAATTGAAGCCAAAGTTCGATTATCTGGTGAATGTTCAAAAGCCTTTGTTTCTTTCATGTCTGGTTTGGGTAAAAGCTCTTACGCAAAAAAGCGAAGAGCAAATAAATTACAAGTTTGTCACAAATGTGCACGATGGACCTGTAACAAGCGATGTCGCTCTTTAGGATATGTGTTTGTCAATCGAGAAGATAAGATTCAGTTCATTAAGGATGGACTGAGTAAGGAGTCTCTAGATAATATCTTGTTGACTCTTGAGACGCATCCTTGTGGACTTGTGCATCGAGAGATTTTAAGATTATGGACACAATTTCGGGAAGAGCAAGAACGCTATAGTCTCGGGAATCTGACTCAAAACGACCCTGTTTGCCAATTTATAAGAAAATTGGATGGGAAGCATATCCCCAACTCATAGAAGGTGTTTCAGCCGTTACTGGACGTAAAACCAGAGGAAGATGTGAGCCACAATCACAACTACCTGTACATATGCACCTTGCTGTTATTTTTGAGTTTCTATTTTATTTTTATTTTCAACGTTTGTCAGACAAACAGTTGAGCTACCTATATAGATGTCATTATTGTACCACCTTTTTGCATTCTATAAATACATCTCATGTTCTTCATTTGCATATACATAGTTAGTGAGTTGTATCAAAATGGAGGGAACCTCAGCTCGTCGATTCCGAAATATTTGTGTATTTTGTGGATCTCAGCCTGGTAATGATATAACTTTTTTAGAAGCAGCTCATAATCTTGGTAAGGTTCTAGCTGAGAGAAAACTTCATTTAATTTATGGGGGAGGTAACCGTGGGTTAATGGGGTGTGTGTCAACAACTGCATACTCAAGAGGAAGTCAAGTTTTAGGCATTATTCCTAAAGCTTTAGTTAACGTTGCTGGGAAAACAATTGGAGAGGAATTACAGGTCTCATCCATGCATGAATGCATAGCTCGTATGATTGTAAATGCAGATGCCTTTATTGCTTTACCAGGAGGTTTTGGAACAATGGAAGAAATCTTTCAAGTTGTCTCTTGGGCCCAACTCAATATCCATCAGAAACCCATAGGTTTGTTGAACGTCAATAATTTCTTTGATTGTTTATTGTGTTTTGTTAATCAAGCTGTGGAACAAAGGTTTATCTCACAATCAGCACAACGGATCCTTGTCTCTGCCTCAACTGCTGATGAACTAATTGATAAATTGCAAGCTTTTGTTTATGAACCAGACCCTGAAGCATCTCAAATTAATTGGTCAGTGGAAATGAGCAATAAGAGAAAATTGGATCTGACACTTCGTTTGTAACTTTTCTTACTTTTGGCTTTGTTCACAATATTTTATTAAGTGTTTTCCAGGTTTGTTTCTCTTGAATAACTGAAGCTTCAGGTGATGTCTCCTATACTTTCTCTTTCTACATTTAAACATTGAGGGCAATGTTTCATTCTGCTTGGGGGTAGATAGGAGGCATATGTTTTGCATTGCATTTCAAAAAAAAAAAATCTATTGGTCTGAGAATGGCAGTGTAAAGAGTTCATTATCTCTTGAGACGCATTCTGGATCTATTAGATCCAGAATGGCAGAGTAGGGAGTATAGTTTTGACCTCTTGAAACGCATTCTAACTAGTTGATTTGTTTTTGATTTTTGAATTATATTTCATGCACAGCTGCTTATTGCATGTTTTCTCGGTAATTCTTGTCTAAATGGGTTTGTTTTTCTATCTAGGTATGATTTCAAAATTATTAGTTTGAGTCATCTTTTCTATTTAGGTTATCAAAGAATGATTTCTGAAATTATTTTGAGCACAATGTTAAGCCTTGTGGTAAGATGGATGATTCAATGTATATAGCCAAGAGAATTCTCATGTTTAAGTTCACATTTTTTTAATCTCACACATCTTTTGTGAGTGAGTGGAGAGGTTGAGAAAACAGCTTACGAACTTTCATTGATCCTTTGAATTGATTAATCCTTGTTTAGAATGTCATTACTCGAATTGAGCTAAGGGACGATTCAAGATGAAATTTCAATTCTTGTGAAAAAAAAACATAAAAAAAGAAAAAAAGAGAAAAAAAAGAGAAGAAGTTAGTTCGATTCAATAATGTCTTCATTCAATTTTAGAATATAGAAGTTTTATGAAGCAGTCTTTTCTCATCAAGCTGTATTGATTCACTCAAGATAAATGAAGTCCTAAAGGTAGCATGTTGCAAGAATGGTTTGATTCTAAACATTGGATTTTCCTATCTTTGGATCAATGTTAGTTGTCTGTCTGTCCTTAAATGTGACATTTCCTTGAGTGTTTATTCTATTTTCCAACTCCATGAGAGAAATCATAGCCTTTTTAAACAGTCGTTCACCTGTGAGGATATGGAGTTGAGGCTTTTACATAAAGTAATTTTCAAGGCTATATGTGTTGCGGTTCGTGGTAAGAAGGTTTGGCTTGATTCACATGTGCTCTGTTTTGGAAGTTATGATTGAAATTACCTTTATAGCAATTGTGATCTTGAACTGACTTTTTGTTTGAAATGCTGAAGTAGTTCTTCATGCTTCATTTACGCTTGAATTGCTAGGGACTAGCAATAAGCTGGCTGGGGATTGTGATAAACGCATGAAAGTACACTCTTAAGCATAAATAATTAATGCTAATTGGACAGTATTATAAAGCTTTTATGATATTTTAGCATAATTATTTTGCTTATGCCTCTTTTACATTTGTTTCATTTCTTTTGCATTTTCTTTAGTCTTTATCTTGAAATAAAGTATTGTCCTTAAATTGTGATTAATGGAAATCATTTTTTCAGGTTTAATAAAATGGACACAACTCTCAATCTATAGATCAAAATGGAGAGATTATTGAACCTGGAGCAGCATATCTCAATTTTACACAAAGTTGAAGAACAATCAAAAGCCCAAGTCCAACATTTGATGGGCCGAAATTGAGACACAACAAAACCAAATTGTAGTTGTTTCTCAGCCCGACCCATGTCCAGTATTTGGGCCATATCTCAGAGAATACGTGTCCAAATTGCATGAATCTGGTGGCCCTGGAAAGCTGAGACAAAATCCTACAACTTTCATGTTTTCCACAAAGCCCAATTCGATCCATTTGGTGGTCAAAAATCAGCTGCAAGTTGGTGGCCGACATTGTGGAAAAATTGGTGGAAGTTTGGTGTAATAGTTCCATTTCATCACCTATTTAAGGACAACTTGAGGAATTGAATGGGGGGAGAGAAAAAATCATTTGAGTTCACATTTTATCATTGTATATTGCAATTCTCTCTTGTATTTTCTCTTTAGAAATGATAAGAATGAATTGTAAGTTAGGCTAGAACTCTTGGTAAGGCTAGAGATGAACTTGTATGTGTAGTTTATCTATTTCTCCACTTTCATTCTACCTTAAGGGCTATAAAGATTGTATGTTTGTTTATGTGTTAAACTCTTTCTCATCTTGTGATTTATTTTTAATCCAGAAATTATAATTCTCAATTTCATATAAATTCAGTCATACTTTCTTTATGTGATTCATGTTGAATTATAATTGTTACTGGTAGTTTCGTTTTATGAGTTAATCCTTTACTACAATATTGTCATGTGATATATTGTCGCTCTTGGATAACTTGTAAGGATGAATGTTGTTGGTAAATATTGCTTGTAAAGAGTTTATGCATATCAAATACATGTGTTTATCATTTATGCTATACTATACATATTTTCCGATTGATTGTTTGGGATGTGAAACTTTCAATTGAGTTATAATTATTAAATCAAAGTGGAGATTAGATTTACAAAACATATAAGTGATTCTCGATGCCTTACTTCTTAATTACCATCGATTGTTTCCAATTATTAAACATTGTATTTTCTTTAGAACAATCACTTCAAAGTTAAATTTTATATCTTTATTATCTTTTATATTTTTTGTTTTACTAACCTCTTTTATCAAAGGCCTCCTTGTGGATTCGACACCTCAACGTATACTACAATAACCGCGGTATATTTTGGGCGTAACCACCGCTCGACACTCACACATGCATGTCGAGTCGTGCATGCAACACGCGACACTGTCTCGGCGACAAACACTCGACACTCGACATGTGCACAACCGACACTTGACACATGTCACTCGACACTAGGCAGTAGCCACTCGACACTTGAAATGTTCACACCTGACACTCGACTCATGCCATTCGACACTAAACAGCAGCCATTCGACACTCGACTCATGCCACTCGACACTAAGCAGCAGCCACTCAACACTCGACACTCGACATATTCACACCCGACACTCGACTCATCCCACTCGACACTCGACATGTAAGTGTCGAGTAGTGTCGGATGAAATGTCAGTCTCTAAATCTAGAGCTGTGAACCTACACGAATATGTCGGTTGAATCATCTCATTTTCAGATTTCGACCTCCAATTTAAAAAATTCACCAAAAATCCATTTTAACTCCAAATTCAATTAAATCAGTGGCTATTTAAAGCTTCATATGTCTCTTTTTCTAAACAAATGAAAAATCATACAATTCACGATCTAGAAAAATACGGCAGCTCAAATAACATAGAACAATCATATGAACTACAACTCCCCTCAAGAACAACCTCTACTTCACTTCATAAGCACTTAATTTTCACACATAATTCATCTTCCAAGCAACAAAACAATCAATTTACAATAAGTAGTTTCAAACATAATTCATCATCCGAGCAACAAAACAATCAATTTACAATAAGTCACATGCATAACAAACCAATATCAATCAAAACAACAAAATACATAACACGATGTAAGTATAGTGTTAGAAAATCCCTACTTGATTTCCAAGCTCATACACCTCTTTAATTTTTTCTTTTCTTTTCTTCTCTTTTTCTTCCTTCTCTTTTTCTTCTTCTCCTTCTTCTCTTTCCCTCTCCCTGTGACCGTAAGACTCTTCTTTTTTCTTTCTATCTCCCTATTCCAAAAAAATCCTCTTATATATATATATACAAGGCCTTAATTCATGGGCCTAAGTCCACTAACTTTCCAACCCACTTAATCCTTAGACATGGTTTCTAAATTTTGTAATATATAAATGTATACATATTTATTTTCTTTTGAAACTCTACATATGGAGTGAAATAATTAACCATAAGGATAAGACTAAGCTCCTTTTATACTTTGATGACGTTTTATAAGTACAATGCAATCATAGTGAACTGTTATAAAACAATAACCTCACAAAGAGCATCTGAAATCTAAAATATCAATAAAATGCCTGGAAAATCCATTATTAATAATCCATACTTCATTGGCACACAATGTTTTTCATCCTTTCTGATTACTTAAGCAACGCAAAGACAAATTTTAACTACATTGCTACTTAAACAGAGCCTAAAACAGAGAGAAAAACTCACAACAAAGTAGTGGTACGTAGCATTTGTCAGTGACATTCGCTCCAACAGCCTCGAAAGTTGCAAAAAAGGAAGCGAAAAACCCATATCCTATTCCAGCTAAAAGACTTCCAATAATTCCAATAATTGGCCAAAAAATCAGAGGCACTGGCAATGCTATTAGCACCATAATCTTCAGAACTCACTACAAGAAAAATGATCATATTTGGCGGTCTTTGACCGTCAAATATGACCATATTTGGCGATCTTAAAAGCACCACCAATGGCACTGCCAAATATAATCAGTTTGACTATATTTGGCGGTCGGTCAAAGTGTCAAATGCGCAATTGACTATACTTGACGTTTTTTGACCGCCAAATATAGTAGGTTTAAAAATTAAAAAATATATATATACTTGGCGGTTTTTGGCCGCCAAGTATGCACCTAACTATACTTGACGGTTTTTGACCGCCAAGTATAATTATTTTTAAAAATAAAAAAATATATATACTTGACAGTTTTTAACGGCCAAGTATTTATATATATATTAAATACTTGGCCGATTACTAACTGCCAAGTATATATAATAGGTATTTTAAATTTCAGAAATTCATAATATGTATCATTTGTTACATTAAACAAATTTCTCATAAAACAAGCATCAATCCTCAAATCAATCACACTTTATCACATATCAAAAATCCATATAATAACAAGTAAGCATACTACACAATACCAAATAATTAGCAACTTTGTAATTCATGTAGTCAGTAATTTACACCAATAAGAGTAAAGAATAACAATGGATTATGGCAAGTGAAGTGTATCAAATCCATCTAATTTCTATATGTGACAGAGAAAAAGGAAATAAAAAGCTAAAGGTCAAGCATTCATTTGAAACACATGTATGCAGGTGCATCATGGTGGTTACAAATTGATATGGTGCTTGATACTCAATTACATTATTGCAGTTGAGCTTACAAAGTCATACCATTATTTCCAAATGCTTCTATAATTGCTTGATGTATGTAGGTAGCAATATCAATAAGCTTCTCCATGATATGCAATTAACAAAAAACAATTAAATGATTTTGTATCCAATGGAAGCCAATACTGAAAAATTAAAGAATTTCCTCAACCAAAATAACATTCTTTGTTATCTTGTAAGATAATTTTGCTTAAACTGCCACTTATGTCAACAATCATGCAATGCATATCATGTATTATGCAAGGAACACTAAGCAAAAGTAGTAAAATAAATAACATTTTGAAAAAAGAAAAAATAAGACTGAGAAAGAGAAAGACTGAGAGAACAATTACAATCTTTTCTTCAATAGCAGGTCTACAATTACAATTTTATCTTCTTAGCAGTTATAACAAATGGTTCATAATAATATACCTCCTCCAATTTCCTATACCACAGAGATTTATTTTTCAAGCTCCTTACAAGCTTTTTCTGTTGTTTTAGCTCACTTTGTAGAATCATGAGATTCTCTCCTACAATTCAAAAACATTAACCGTTAAAAAAATTACTGGATCATATTTACACACAAATCATTTGTAAAAGTAGAAGAATAAACATAACTGTATCGAATAAAGTGTGGAATAAACAATTAACCATCAAAATGAAGAGTGAGTATCATAAAGACTGACACATATTTAGGCAGTTCATGACAAGAAACTTACACTTATCGCAGAAACTCTTGAAACAACATTTGCTATTCAATAAAGCATCTTTCATTACTTCCCTACACAATGGGCAGTGGAGTTCTGGTGGAAGATCACCAACAGAACGCGTAGAAGGTAGGCCCTCAATTTCTTTCTCAAAAGCAGCCCTGCATTAACATAGGATGCAATGAATCATCTTGCCTACAACAGAGTTCTATGGACAAACACAATTAAATCATAAATTAGACATAAGCCTATTCATTCAGCTTCAAAATAGCAGCTCCACCACTAGGCAAAGCATATGAGCCATTTGGATTTCCAATAAGCATCGACTTTGTGATGCCAGTTGGACGTTTAAATCATTCAGCTTCAAAATAGCAGCTCCACCACTAGGCAAAGCATATGAGCCATCTGGATTTCCAATCAAGAATCAAGCTTAAGTAGACCAATCTGAATCAGGTTTCATATTACATAAAACAATGTTTTAAAAACTCAACAACAGACTCAAGCCAAAAGCAGAAGTGTATCAAAGTAAAAAACAACTGGGTTTAAATTGATTCAGAAAACAACTTGGGATAACTTGGCATAATAAGTTCCATTGCAAGTCGAGAAAGTTGAGCCAATGACTTTCAGGACGGTAGTCGGGATTGCATTTTTACAAAGCATGTATGAACATATGCTTTCGATTTTTTGAATTTAAAAGGCATCTAAATCTCTTGGAATAATCAATATCATAGCCCCAATTGTGAATACCAGATGTCTGTTACTTGCTATATAAGTTATTAGTATCCAATTTAGCATGAAGAATTAGTATCATTTAGCCCGAACCTTAATGAAATGGGTTTTAAACTTGTCATGTATGAAACCAAATGGTGTCAAGCATGAAGATTTCAGATACCATCAGCTGTTTTCAAATCCATTCACATATCAAAAGTTAAATATAAATGATTGACACCATCCAAACCCCTTTATTCCAAAGAAAAGGCTTATGGAAAGAGGTTGTCTACACACACACTTCTAATTCATTAATCTAAATTTAAGTAAATTATAAATATCAAGTCAATTGATGAAACCTAAACTCCAAATAAAAATAAATAAAAAGTGGATGTTTGGAGCTTAAATTCATTCAGGGCAACAATGAAATACATCCTACAGACAAAAAAGTTCATCAGTTCTTGGCAACAATCCAAGCTTCATGATGCACAATTCATCACTGAAGGATAACAATCATATATAAGGTTTGAAAAACTGCAATTGAAATGTCATTTGTTTGGCCAAAGTCACTACCCTCTTAAGTCCAAAAAGATCCATGTGCAATAAAAGTATCACTAGAAATCTAATCTGATGATCATGAAGAAAGTAGTTGCAATAGTTTTCTTTATTTCAGAAGAAAACAGTAAACAAATGAATAATTTCATTTCCCTCTCTTTAGTGGCTGTACTTCCAGTAATTTGGTCTTCGGGTTAGAAAATCAGAATAACCATTTAGCAATCTAATGTTTGGTCATTTAAGTCTCAGTATGTGTTGTCTGTGATTACCAATTTTCAGAAAGAGAATGTCGAAGAACGAAACCAAGCAAAAGAATCGGCATTAGTTTTTATGATCAGTAATGTTAAAGAGCATTCAAACCCAGAATTCCCTTTTGTTACTGATTTTAGTCTCTTCACGTATGCATAAGAAAATGTTTTCTGAAGACAAACGTTCTTTGGGTTCCCATTCAGAACCAATTCTGCGCTAAAAGGTGAATGATTTTAAAGGGAATAAAACTGAAAGGAAAGATACATAAGAGAAAGGAATATAAAGAGATAACATTTTTATCTTTGTATGAACTTTGTTAAAAGATAACTCTTTTAGTGTAGCACAAGAGAATAAGCATATTAATCTTTTGCAATATCAGCTTTGCATGAGGTTCCCTTCTCCCTTACAGCAAAAGGCAAAAAAAAAAAAAATATATATATATATATATACTCTTTTAAAGAGAACCCAATTCCATTATCGAATCTCCAAGAAATGTGAGCCTGCTCTAAAGTCACAAACTTCATGTACACTCAATGTATAGCAGTGATAAATGGGTTGAAATCAACAAACATTCTTGACATATTTTCCACAACATCTGTTACATTGGTCGCCTTCTACTAAGAATACCAAGAGAGATAACAAAGAGTAGGTATGTGGATAGAGGATGAATAGGAAAACGTAGGGCCAACTAAAAATTTTGAATTTACGAGACCAGTGGGTGGAAGTTGTAAGCTGTAAGAAACATGAATTCCTGATCAAGGACATAGGCAGCCGTTTGAAAATGAGCTGGGGTCCAAGTCCTAAATATTGGTGCTATGACTTTTATGAGCCCTGAAAAGGTTTTCAAGATTGCTTGCACAAAGCTCTAACGATGCTGTCAAACAAGCTAATAATTAGATGGTTTAAGTTACTTGCAAGTGCAAGTTAACTTAGTAAACTAAGTTCCCAATTTAGTTTTAATTTCTCTTCAATCCATCAGAAATTCCATGTGCACATGCTCAACTTCAAGAGATCAACGGTGCTACTGGGATATTTGATATTTCTCCCAATTAAAATGTATTGATTATACTCCTTAATGGCAAACTAATCGAGCAAAGTTCCCTTCACTGCACGTGTTATACACATGTCAAGCATGCAAGGAGCACGACCCAGTTCTATGG